>JAKGSA010001112.1:93620-104840 GCA_033558755.1 Philaethria dido | reverse complement strand
ACATACATATATAGATCCGTTCAGTAGTTTTTGCGTGAAATAAAAACAGACATCGTCACAAACTTTATTGTATTAGTAGGAAGTAGGATGTAGCTGTAAACATAGATCGATGGGTAAATTATCTTGTTAGGAATCCCACTATGATGTTAGTAACTTAATACGTTGAGATAAAAAAAAACTTTAATGGTTCTAGTCCTAACAGCTAAGTAGATGTAAGGATCAGTTCTTATGATATTAACGGTTTTTGTATTAAAAATTTAATAAATTTTTAATACAAAAACCCAGGTTCCCCAATCTATTGTATATTAATGTTTTTTATAAACAACCGGTTTCAAATTACAAATAACTCAAAAACTACTTGTTACATCTTAACTAAATTTAAAATATGCCTCAATTCGGCGGAAAGTGGGGAACGTAAATGTTAAAAGAGAACGGAGTGGCTTAACACTAGGACAGTGACAATGCACTCCGTTCTATGATTTCCAAGAAAAGAAATGACACGTCAATCTGACGTAAGACAAGCTATTTTATAAGATAACATCTACCCATATAAGCCCTCCATTAAAATGCTATTACTGCTATATAAGCTATAAAAACGTGTAACGGAACCTACAAGCTATTTTACGCATGCATTAAATTCTTTCGACTTATTTAAACTACTGGTTCTTTTTAAAGTTAAGTTAACTTGGAGTTACCGTTTGAGTTGTATTTGCTTTTTACGAATTTTACGGTAAATAATGGATTGATGATATAGTTGAGTCGCGATGGTTCAGGGTTCGATCCCCATTTGGGTGGATGCTTATATTATTTTTATTTCTTTGCTCTGGTAGATTTTTTTATATGATAGCTAGCTATTTAAATACATACATACATAGCTTCACGCTGTATCCCGTATATAGCTGGGTAGGCAGAGGGACCCTAGTGTTAACACACTCCGTTCCCCACTTTCCGCCTAATTGAGGCATTGCGTGCTGAGTAGCGGAACTCAACGCCGCGCTTTGTCTTGTTGCCAAACCCAGAAAATGAAAAATTCCATTTCCTGGAGTAGAGATCGAACCCACAACCTGTCGCGTTTACAGTCGCACGCTTGTGCCTCTGCGCCACTATAGGCGTTAATATTAAAAACAAAACAAAAAGTTAGTAAAAATAATTCGAATATAATCATTTCACCAAATGGAAATCGAACCCACAACCAATCATTTTTACAGAGATACGTTCCAATGCACCATGACGACCTCATTTAATATTAAGATTAATAATATTATGTATGCATTTTATGTAACACAAAAACGTCAAACCGACACGTTTATAACTAAGTTTTAGATAAAGAAATTAATAGAATTAACATTTACATAGCTTTTAGTGAATTTCAGTCTCTTCAAATGTTTATATATATTCTTTATTGCACTTTGTAAAAACAATTAATATAGTATAAACAATATTGTTGGCAAAGGTGGACTTATTTCTAATAGAATTTTTTTCCAGTCAACCTATGGGTATGAGAGCAAGAGTAAAACATTTGCAGGTGTAAAAATGCAAGAATCTATATACACACAAATATAAACATACATATACATATATAAATAAAATACATAATATAAATATAGATTCATACACACATACATATATATAAATACACACATATATAAATATATATATATAAACTATAAATATAGTATAATGATAAATCTTTATTACAAAATATGTCTGGCAGCAGATGATTAGTTATTAACGGTAACTTTTTTTATTTGTTTTAAAATTAATATATTAATATATTTTAATATATTAATAAATTAATATATTAATAAATTAATATATTTTTTATTTTTTTTTGTTTTAAAATTAATATATTTTATTTTGTTTAGATATATAAAGGTATAATAAAATATTTAAAGAATTTATTCATTAAATTCCACTACTTCACGGATCGATGAAATGAGTTGGGTTACAATTACTTTGCAAAATTTTCAAACATTGATAGATTAATAGATGACAAATGATCCACAATGACCAATTAAACTAACAAGAGTATGTTAAAAATATTATTTAATACAATAAGTGGGGGAACGGAGTGTCTTAACACTAGGTTCTCTCTGCCTACCCTGCTATATGCGGGATACAACGTGAAGCTATGTATGTATATATGATTTTTTTCTCCACGGATTAGACATGCGCGTCGTTAAGCTCCGCCGTCACAGCACAAGCACAGTCTCTAAAAGTAATTAAATATATAAAACGGAGTGTCTTAACACTGTGTTCTCTGCCTATAATGTGCGTAAAACTCTCACAATCAATCTATACTCATCTTTAAAGTGTATTTCGATACAGTAATGAATTTAGAAAGCGTTCTGAATAAACGGTGCCATTCAATATGTGAATAAGTTTCCGCTTTGCTTAAGAATCACGCAAGTTAATGTTATTAGAAATAGATATTTGTTATATTTTTTTTAACTTCACGCTGTATCCCGCATATAGCAGGGTAGTGCTGAGTGGCAGAACTCAACGCCGTGTTACCTTGTTACCAAACCCAGGAAATGAAAAATTTCGTTTCCTGGAGTGAGAATCGAACCCACAACCTCTCGCATTTACAGTCGTCTTGTGCCTCTGCGCTACGACAGACATCCTTAAAATATTTATTATTATTTATTGTTTAATACTTTATTACACCAACCAAGAAGAGAATACAATTTTGGTGTAAAGAAGGCCTTTTCACCACAGGTGATCTCTTCCAGACTTATGTAGATATTTTAAATGTATAAAAATAATGAAAATTATAATTGTTTGGTGGTAGGAGGTTCGTCCTCCGTCTGGCTCACTACCACTATCATGCCAAAGACGAACCGCCAAATATCTTATGATGTGTTCCGGTTCGATGGCATGTAAGCCAGGTTTTCCCCTTTCCCACCCATCCTTTCCCCAAAATGTGGTGGTTCCGATAGGGGACTACATACATTGTCGTCCCCTTCCATCTATAACCTCTAGGTTGGCAACGCATCTACAACGTCTCTGGTGTTGTAGATGTTCATGGGCGAAGGTAACCACTTACCATCAGGTGGTCCTTCTGCTCGTTTGCCATCCGTAACCCATAAAAAAAATAAAAAAAAAACAAATTTTTCTGTGTTCTGTGTTCTTCTCTGTTCTGTGTTCTCTTATTTCTTTATAAAATTTGAAAAAGTTATCTATTAACTTCTTGTGACTTCGAATAAGGACTTTCTCCTGTGCTAAGACTCCATTTTGTACTTGTCATAGTATTTAACTACTACGAATGAAGGAAAAGAAAATGCATTAATATTGACGCTTTTAAATTAATTTATCCCATTAATTATATTCACTAATTTTGAATCATAAATTCATAAATTAGTATGATTAACGATTATTAATGGCAATGATGGTATTTATTAATTATAATAACATTATTTATAAGACATCATCGTGGTGATGTCGACTGCAGACGCAATAGTTGTGAATTCGATTCCCGTTCCGAAAATATATCCTATGTTTAATAAATGCACAAGCGTGCAACTGTAAGCGCGACAGGTTGTGGGTTCGATTCCCACTCCAGCAAATGTTAGTATTTTCTTTTCCTGGGTTTGGTAATAAGGCAAAGTGCGACGCTGAGTTCCGCCACTCGGCACGCAATGACTCAATTCCGTGTGTCAGTCCAGTGGGGAACGGAAATCATGTAAAAGAACGTAGTGTCTAGGTTCTCAGATTCCTGCCTACCCTGCAATATGCGGGATACAGCGTGAAGTAAAAAAAAAGAAACTAAAAGAAACACGCAAAATGTACTCAATAGAAACATTATTACGAATAACTCAAAAACTAGTCGTCAGATTTTAACTACATATAAATGCGACCATATCAGAAGCACTAGCTATCAGATAAAAAGAGAATCATAAAAATTGGTTTATCCAGTAAGAAGTTATTATTCCATACATCAAAAATACAGTTGAATCGAGAACCTCATTTTTCGAAGTCGGCTAATACAGAAAATGGCATCTCAAGCCAATTAATACTATCTATAAATCAATGAAGTTTAAAAAAACGATCATTTATAGTGTTCAGTCATCCAATAGAAATGGTTGCTTGCTTTCCCCGCTGTCAAACGGTATCTGTATTTACAATAAATCTTAAATTATCTAGATCATTGTCTTATGATGTTTGTTGCGGGTTCGATTATCGCTTGAGGTAATTTTTTTATTAATAAGTTATCTATATTGTTCGGGTAGAGTGAAAAATTAGTAAAAGAATATACTAAAATACAGTACAGGCAAAATTACTGGATATAGACAGCTGAAATTTAGCATGTAACCTTCAGGAATGTGAGGGAGTACTAAGAGAGGTTTTCTCGGAACATATACAAAAAAGAAAATGTAAGTTTTATACATAGCTTCACGCTGTATCCCGCATATAACAGGGTAGGCAGAGGGAAACTAGTGTTAAGACACTTTCCGAATTGAGGCATTGTGTACTGAGTGGCGGAACTCAACGCCGCGCTTTACCTTGTTACAAAACCCAGGAAATGCAAAATTCCATTTCCTGGAGTGGGAATCGAACCCACAATCTGTCTCGTTTACAGTCGTACGCTTGTGCTCCTGCGACACAACAGGCGTCAGGTGTAAGTTTTATAGTCCATGTAAACCAATTAGCAGGCTTCTGCCGCGGAAGTAAGTATTAAGGGAGTGTATCAAGATTTTCTAGGTTATAACGATGACCTTATCAGTTGTTTAATTATGAAATTGTATAATTATATAGGAGTACTAATAAGTCCGTTCCGTTTTATAGTAGATGGCGCGGCACGGAGTTTCGGTTAGCTTTTGCAGATGATAACCGGCTCAAAAAATAGTTTGGACATTCAAGAACACCATAACCTATTAATATTACTGATTTTATATTGGTAAAATATAATTTTTATAAGTTGAAAATGTCAAAATTTGATGCCAAGTAAGCGTCATTTGCGGAAATATTTTACTTCTTTTAATTTAAAGAAATCTGCTACTGGGGCGCATAAATTGCTCGTAGAGGCATATGGTGAGGGTGTTTTGAGTTAGAACGCGTTTGAGAGAGTGGTTTCAAAAGTTTAAAACGGTGATTTCGACGTAGAAGACAAAGATCGCAGTGAGAAAATTATTGAATTGGAGGAATTATTGGAGGAAGATTCATCTCAAACACAGGTTAACTTCTGCTCTAACATTAGAAGTCACTCAGCAAGCAGTTTTACATCGTTTAAAATCATTAGGAATGATTCATAAACAAGGGAAATTGGGTTCCGTATTAATTTAGGTGCCGAGAGATATTGAACGCCGACTATGCTTAAGTGAAATGCTGCTAGCTAGATGATAAAAAGGGTTTTTTACATCGTATCATAACTGGTGATGATCCAAAAGAAGAAAATCATGGGGGTTACCTGGTCACGCGTCAACATCAACAGCAAAACCGAATATTCACGGAAAACTTATGCTGTGTATTTGGTGGGATCAGCCAGGTGTAGTGTATTATGTGAGTTGTCGAATCCGGGTACGAATCCTATGCGTGCTTATTGGTGGAACTTAACGCCGCAATTTGTCACACAATATCTAATAATTAAAAATATTACAAATATTAACACGGTCCCGGTGTTCATACAATTGTGTATAATAAAGCACTTTTCAAAATGATTTTGTTTCAAAATATAAGTAAAGGCTGTATTTTAAATTAAAATAAATTTCATAATATTCCTTGAAGTCAAACAAAAGATAATTAAATATTTTATTAATTGCAAAATATTAAAATTTGCCTACTTTGGCACGGCATGTTTGTACCAAATGTTTGAGAATATAATTATAATTTATGTCAAATTTTTTTTTTAAAGACAAAATGCGGCGTTGAGTTCCTCCACACTACACATAATGTCTAGATTTTTAGTGGAAAATGGAGAAAGTAGTGTCTTTACAGTAAGTTCTTTCTTAAATATTGAACGCATTAATACAGAAACTTTGTACCCCTTTTTATGAAAATAACGTGGACGGAGGAGCTTGAAACACTTATAGTTTATATAGCGAATGGGTGCAGAATGATAATATCTTTTTAAAATAATGCATAAAAAATATATTAAATTAATTTATATAAAGTGACGTTTCATTTGAAACGCAGTGCATAAAAATTTAACCGCAGTGCTGAACCACGTGTTTCCAAGATGCGTAAGTTCGAGTCCCGCTGCGTCCAAATTTTTATACTTTTTCTAAAAAGAATTTTCGTTTCCTATCCCAAAAAAGTTAATCATAGTCTTTTTTGTAGTTATCAAGTTTTAATCACACACTTAGGAAATAGAATTTCTAAATATGTTTTTTTAAACAGGCTTGGCTTCTCGAATGAGAATCGAACCCACAACCTATGTTACAGTCAGACGCTGTTCCACTGCGCTAAGATAGATTTTTATTAATTCTGACCAATTTTCCTTCGAACAATAGTTAGTTGGCATAAAGTACTATACAATTAGCGGTAAACGATAATAGTAGTTTCCCACGTTCTGTGGCCACTTCCTTTATGAAACATGGCAATTCAATTACGAAGAAGAAATTAACTTTAAAGATATGTAATGAAGTAAATAATTTGCATTGGTAACAATAATGGTAACTTGTAGTCGCTCTGGTGACAAGGTAAAACGCGGTGTTGAGTTGCGTCAGTCAGCACGCAATGCCTCAATTCAGCGGAAAGTGGGGAACGGAGTGTCTTAGCACTAGGTTCCCTCTGCCTACCCTGCTATATGTGGGATACAGGGTGAAGCTATGTATGTATGTTTAGGTTAATGTTCATAGTTCCATTGAAACTGAATCAAAAAAAAATCACGCCACCAAAAACCCAGATAAGTGAATTAAGTACCGACAAATGAACGGTATTTTCGGCATGATTTATAACTATAGTATATACACTAAAATACACTTTAACACACATAGATAGAAAGGTCATATTTCCATACAATAGTAATTTTATTTAAGTTTTTCCTTCAATGTCTCGGGCATTAAGATTTGTAGGTCGATAAACTTTTAATATCATTTACTATTCCGTTTGTGAAATAATTTTTGTTTTAATATAGTCGGTGTTTCGTAATACTGGTTAATTGCTTTTTTAGCTTCACGCTGTATCCCGCATATAGCAGAGGGAACCTGAGAACCTAGTGTTAAGACACTCCGTTCAATTAAAATTTCTGATCCAAGGTTAATAGGTAATTCTAATAACGTGTAGATATCTGTATGAAGTTAACTTTTTATATTTTTAATCGATTTCAAAAAAAGAGGTTTAAATTCGACTGTATTTTTATTTATGTGACGTAACGTATAATTTTTTGCTAAGTGAACCAATTTTGATTTTTTCTTTTTTTTTATATGATAATAATTCTTTCGGTTTCCTTTTCTTATTATAATGTTAACTATTTATATTTTTATCTGTTATATATTTTAATGTACCTAAATATATATATATATTTGTAAGTTGCCAGCATTCAAACCTATGTTGACGCGTTAAAAACGCGTTGTCTTTAGTGATGTATATGTCACTTGGTATTAACATGGCTGTCAAACAATGTCAGTGTGTGTTAATATACTTTTTACGCATTACTTAAAAAAATATTCGCATTCTGCACTCCTTTTCTATATAAACTATATCTGTGCCAAATTTCATGCTCCTCCGTCCGCGTAATTTTCATAAAAAGGGGTACAAACTTTTTGCTTCACGTATATACGTATATACATAGATTCTTTATTAGGAATCGAAGCCACAATCAACCGTGCTTACAGACTTTCCACTGCGTTACGATGATCTCAAAAAATCATCCTAATGTAAAAATAATAACATTTTTCATTATATTATATAATAAGTAGAAAATTATTGCGCACGCGCAGATGGTAGCTTTCTAACTCGTTACCGTTTCCAAGCGGTAAATTACACGTTTGATACAATATAACACTTAAATTAATTATTAAATTTATGTCTGACAGCTTCTGTTTGAGACTAACATACCGCGGCGTTGAGTTCCGCCACTCAATATGCAATGTTGCGTAGAAAATGGCTACAGTGCTTTGCGAAAAGATGGTTGTTGTATACCTGTTATTAACTTTTTATGCCTACTACGGTCCCCGCTGACGCGTTAACAACGCGTTGTCTTTAGCAATGTATGTGTATGTCAGTTTATATAAAAATTAATGTAGTGTGTGTAACATTTATTTTGTTAATTCATATTTATAAAAAAATATTAACATTCTGCATTCCTTCTTTATATAAACTATAAGTGTGCCAAGTTTCATGCTCCTCCGTCCGCTTAATTTTCGTAAAAAGGGGTACCAAGTTTTTGCTTCACATATTTATATGTCGATATTTGTACTACAGACGAAAGTATCTGTTGAATCCTCTTTGTATCAATTCTTTATAATGTGTTCTTGGAAAATCACGCTTAGCAGGGCAGGTAGAGCACCTAATGTCAAAACACTCCGTTCTCCACTCTCCGCTCAAATTCTAGATATTGTGGATTAAGTGACGGAACTAGCTAGCTAGCTAAAAGCCGTCTTACCAGTGCGGAGGCTTAAAAATATTGTAAATATAATTATTCCCTGAGGGGAAATCGAACCCACAACAATCGCCTTTACAGTCAAACGCAGTCCTACTCTGCGCATCGATGATTTGTTAACACTTAAATTAATTATTAAAATATCTGACACCTTGTGTATAACCTTGCCTTGGTATTGTAACGCAGTGGAACGGTGTCGGACTGTAAACGCGAATTGTTGCGGGTTCGATTCTCGTTCGGGGTAATGATTATATTTATATTAGTCTGTTTTCTTCCCTCTGGTAAGGCATTCTATTACTCTCTAAAACTAGAGAACGGAGTGTCTGGACACTAGAATATCTCTGACTATTCTGCTATACATACATAGCTTCACACGGTATCCCGCATATAACAGGGTAGGCAGAGGGAACCTAGTGTTAAGATACTCCACTCCCCACTTTCCACCGAATTGAGGCATTGCGTGCTGAGTGGCGGAACTCAACGCCGCGCTTTGCCTTGTTACCAAACCCAGGAAATGAAAAATTCTATTACATGGAGTGGGAATCGAACCCACAACCTGTCGCGTTTACAGCCGCACGCTTGTGCCTCTGCGCCACGACAAGCGTTATCGACTGCCATACGATAACATTTTATATGAAAACCAACACTAACAACAAATACCTGCCATCGTCAATCCGTGACACAGTTAAACTTTTTTTTTCTCAAATCAATGTTCTGCACTAAGTACCACAACGCCGCAGGTGCGTAGATGACCGCTACAATAAAATGTTCCTAGTAATCTAATGTAAACTCTATTGCCTATAGATAAAGTTGATTTTTAAATAGAAGAAATAATAATAAAAATCGTTCTGCTCAGATTATTCAATAAACATAGTTGTAATGAAAAGAAATCACTCAAGGCCGAAAAAATATTACTACTACGTAGCTTCACGCTTTGTGCTTTGTTTATAGGATTTTCAGAGAACCTAGTGTTAAGACATCTGCCTTCTATTTCCTGTTTGGAATTTAGACACATGTTGAGTGTCGGAATTCTTCGCCGCGCTTTGTCTTTAGTTACAGAGAAGTAGGAATATTTTAAACATTAATTATATTTTCCCCCCATTTTTGTATTCTGGTAACAAAGCAAATTGAGTTGAGTTAAGTTGTTGAGTTTCGCCACTCAGCACGCAATGCCGCAATCCAGCGGAAAGTAGGGAGCGGAATTCTTGAAAGAGAACGGAGTGTGTTAACACTAGGTTCTCACGTTCCCTCTGCCTACCCTGCTATGTGCGGGCAGCGTTAAGCTAAAAAAAGTCCCCAAATGGGAATCGAATCGGTAGCTCGAGTTTATAGCTACTGCCGCTGTTCTACTGTACCACGATGGTCTCAATTTTATATTAAAAATTATTAATTTTGCTCATTATACTTATTAAAAACACCACATGTTTGGGGAAAGGATGGGTGGGAAATGGGGAAAATCTGGCTTACATGTCCATCGAACTCGGATACACATGCTATTAGATATGTATGGCGGTAAAAGCATCTCTGTAGAGAGATTTTTACAAATTTCTGCCACCCAAAGATTATTTCAAAGAACAATAATTTGGCAAGAGTTTGACTAATTGTTAACGACATAAATAAGTTGTAACAATCATATAAGAATTTCGACGCAGTCGGATGTAGAACACATAGCTTAGTGGTCAGAGCGCTTGGACGGTTTTCAAGAAGCGCGGATTCGAGTCCCGCTGTGTTCAAAATTATTATACGTTTCTAAATATGTTTTTCGTTTCCTAAGCGAAAAAATGATAACCGCGTCGTTTATAAATATTGACTTTCTGCACTCCTTCTCTATATAAACTAGGTACAACTATGTCGAATTTCATACTCGCCATCCTCACAATTTTCGTAAAAATGGGCAGAAAAATGGCGCAGAGGCACAAGCATGCAACTGTAAACGCGACAGGTTGTGGGTTCGATTCCCACTCCAGGAAATGTAAAATTAGTATTTTCATTTCTTGGGTTTGGTAACAAGGCAAAGCGCGGCGTTGAGTTCCACCACACAACACGCAATGCCTCAATTCGGCGGAAAGTGGGGAACGGAATTGTTGAAACGAGAATGGGGTGTCTTAACACTAGGTTCTCAGGTTCCCTCTGCCTACGCTGCTATATGCGGGATACAGCGTGAAGTTAAAAAAAAAAAGAAGTTTTTCCCTCATATTAATATACTCGTATAGATATACTTATAACCACTTTGACAACATCGTCATATATCAGTCACGTATGTTGACATAACTCGGCGTACACCTGACTCGACCGGTACTTAATAGCAGAAATATTTGTTTAATAACAACTCGTAATATAACGTACCGACAGACATATAGATTTTTTATAGTTATGTCATTTTAATGTGTTATTTATTTTTATGTTTCTATTAGCAAGTAATTTCTATGTGGCGCAGTTGGACATCATTTAACTGTGAACGCGATAGTTCTGGGTACAATTCTCATTTGAAAAAAAAAGTCCTCAATTTGATAGTATTTGTAGTGTGTGCGTAACTTTTTACAGCGTGAACCAATTTCAATATTTTTTTTTTAATTATTTTTTTTTTAAAATAGCTAGTACTTCTGATGTGAGCTCGTTTAAATAAATTTTCTCGTTTAAGGAAGGAAATGAAAATACTCAACATTATTTATTATGTA
>JAKGSA010001112.1:0-92658 GCA_033558755.1 Philaethria dido | reverse complement strand
TATATATATATATATATATATATATATATATATATGCATATATTTTTTATTAATTTGAGTATCTCGAGTTCGGGGAATAGCGGCGTACGTAGTACTCAATTTTGCCTAAGTCTTCTCAGAAGAAAGATCTCATCTCCAGCATCCAGTTAACAACTGAACTGTTATCAGATGAAGTATTTCTTACAATATTTTGTGTACAAATTTAAATTTAAACGCGTATCCTTTATAACCGGTTGATATCATCTATTTTCATCTTTGAGGTGTTTTTTTATCTTTTTGTGTTATCTAAATGTACGGTAGTCTGTTCGTGCACTGAATAATTTAAGAAATTAGTTCAAAAAACTACTTTGTGTGTATGTATGTTTTGTCTTACTAAAGCAAGAACATGAAAATGAATTGGATATAATCATTCTCCCGAGTGGGAATCGAACTCACAACCAATCCATATAATAACAAAACAATTATTAAGTATAACAACCACGCGTTGCCTAGCAACGTATATGTCACTTTATATATGGATGTCAAACCATGGTAGTGTGTGCAACTTTTATTTTGTTAATTTAATATACTTTTTATGCATTATTTTAAAAAGATATTATCGTTGTGCATTCCTTTGCTATATAAACTATAAGTGTGCCAAGTTTCATGCTCCTCCGTCCGCGTAATTTTCGTAAAAAGGGGTACAAACTTTTTGCTTCACGTATTTATATATACATAGATTCTTTATTGGGAATCGAAGCCACAATCAACCGCGCTTACAGACTTTCCACTGAGTTACGATGATCTCAAAAAATCATCCTAATGTAAAAATAATAACATTTTTCATTATATTATATAATAAGTAGAAAATTATTATAGATTTGAAAAATTATACATTGTCAGTCGAGTTATCAACCTATTCACGTCTGATTGAGATATAATAACACAAAAAAGGATATAATTGCAATATACAAGCATGTAATCATTCATTATATGGAACAATACTCACTTTCAATTGTAAGAAAGAGTTTTCTCATTGGATTTCTATACAGCACAATTATTAGTGAATACAAATTCATTGCGTTAGCTGGTAATTAAATAATGGTAAATTGTCGTGGCGCAGAGGCACAAGCATGCGTCTGTAAACGCGATAGATTGTGGGTTCTATTCCCACTCCAGGAAATGTAAAAGCTTAGTATTTTCATTTCCTGGGTTTGGTAACAAGGCAAAGTGCGGCGTTGAGTTCTGCCACTCAAGTCGGTGGAGAGTGGGGAACGGAGTGTCTTAACACTAGGTTCCCTCTGCCTACCCTGCTATATGCGGGATACATCGTGAAGCTATATATGTATGTGAATATAATATCGTAATGAAATGATTTAAATAAACTTTTTTTCCCCTTCAAAACTTGCTTAAGCTGTTCCATTTTGTTGCTTGTTAACATATTCCTTTCATAGACACTATCTTTAGAGTGGCGTATTATCTTCATTGGCTGCGCTTTTTACAAATATTTTCATGTCTATATTTTCGAGCAAGGGTATGAAAATTTTTGAATTACCGTCACATTTTCCGCGATTTACACTTTTGAAGCTTTATAATATATTATCTATATACTTACAAATTGTAGAAAAATTATCAATAATGCGTACCTGAAACCAAATAAACAAACATTACTAAGTAAAAATCTAAATCTATTAAAATATAAGAAAGATATATGAAACAAAGGTGAGCAAGAAAAGTAGGGAGAGACCTCGGTTGACCTTCATAAATACGTTAATGATACTGGAGGAAGGTCATGTAAAAGCAACAATGCTAAAATAACATTGTTCAAGTCCTACTGTCAGACTTTCTATACCTGTGCCCTGTGGAGCTACAATAAAAAGACGCTAGATGCACTCACAGTGCAATATAACAACGCTTTCAGGATTTTGTTGGGACTGGGACGCTTCTATGGTGCGTCCGCCATGTTGACTGAAGCGAAGACCGATGCCTTTTTCGCGATTTATAGAAAGTGGACCGCGTCTTTATTAAACAGAACGCGGAACAGTTCTAACAGAATTCTGAAAATGTTCAGTGCCAAACTCGCCGAACCTATGCTAGAGCATTTTGTTGGTGTAGTGGTGAGTCATACAAGGCTGAGTAAATAGGAAGTAAATTAGTATATAGATTGTTAATATAAGTTTACGAACCGCCAAATATCTTATGATGTGTTCCGGTTCGATGGCATGTAAGCCAGGTTTTCCTATCCCACCCATCCTCTCCCTTAAAATGTAGTGGTTCCATTGGCGGACTACTACATTGTCACCTCCTTTCCATTTGTATCCTCTGGGTTGGCAACGCATCTGCAACGCCTCTGGTGTTGCCAGATGTTCATGAACGAAAGGCCAACCACCCACCATCAGTGGTCCGCTACGCTCGTTTGCCATCCGATTTATCACTTAAAAAAAAAAAAAAAGAAAAGAAAAAAGTCAGGAGCAACCTGAGAACCTAGTATTAAAAGACACTTCGTTCTCTTCAACAAATCCGTTCCCCACTTTCCGGATTGAGCATTGCGTGTTGAGTGGCGGAACTCAACGCCACCTTGCCTTGTTACCAAACCCAGAAAATGAAAATACTTCATTTCCTGGGTGGGAATCGAACCCACACAGCCCCTGTCGGCTTACGATGCGCAGCATTGCCTTCTGCGCGCCACGACGAGGTGTAACGTAGTTTTAAGTTTCTATTGTTGCTAACAACTGGACTTTAAATGTCTTAATAAATAAATAAATAAATAAATATAAATAAAAATAATAAAATGAAATAAATAAAAAGCACGAGGACTCCAGAAGGGCATGTATGAAGAAGTTAATGTCTCGTTTTTTGGAAGTAGGTTCATAATCACTTTCCTACGCAAAATACGATTTAAGTGACTCTAATAAAATAAGGAGCTTCTATCTATATTTTTTATGTGTGCTACCGATTACTTTTTACTTTTTTTTTTTTAACTTCACGCTGTATCCCGCATATAGCAGGGTAGGCAGAGGAAACCAGATAACCTAGTGTTACGACACTCCATTCTTTTTCAACAATTCCTTTCCCTACTTTCCGCCGAATTGAGGCATTGCGGGTTGAGTGGCGGAACTCAACGCCGCACTTTGCGTTGTTACCAAGACCAAGAAATGAAAATACTAAATTTTACAGTTCTTGGAGTGGGAATTTTCGGAAACTTTACTGGGTGAACCAATGTTGATGATTCTTTATTGATATGTTAGTTAGTGCCTGATGTGGTCCCATTTAAATTTAGTTAAGATCTGACGAATAATTTTTGAGTTCTTCCTAAAAATATTACTTTTTAGTATTTCAATTCAGTTCAGTTTTTATTTCAAGACCGTTTTTTTTTTGTTAAAATCTTTATTATAACTCTATTTAATGTCATTAAAGTTGCCTTTCATATATTTTAATATTTTTCGAGACATTGAGGGTTGAGTGGTACTTATTACTTACTTACTTACATAACTTCACGCTTTATCCCTAGCGGGGTAGTCAAAGTTCCGGAGCGCCAAACGCTACGGTCCCTGCATACCACTTTCGCCTCGACCACAGTTATTAGCCTCTTCATGCATGCCCTCAGGGGGGTCCTCATGCTTTTTACGTGACCTTCTTCCAGTATCATTGATAAGTTGAATGTGGAGTTGAGTGGTAAAACTCGAAATGAAAATAAATAATTTCCCTGTATGGGAACCGAACCCATAACCAATTTCGTTTGCAGCCAGACGGTGTCCCACTACGCTACCAAGACCTTAATTGTGTAATTAACACTAAAAATATTAAATAAGGGATAAATACGATTTATTTTTGTATGTATTTAAAATAGTAAACGCCAAAATATATGAAAAATGTAATTTTGTTTTTAGCTTCACGTTGTATCCCGGGTATAGCAGGGTAGGCAGAGGGAACCTGAGAACCTAGAGTTAAGACACTCCGTTCCCCACTTTCTGCCAAATTGAGGCAATGCGTGCTGAGTGGCGGAACTCAACGCCGCGCTTTGCCTTGTTACCAAACCCAAGACATGAAAATATTTACAGTCGCACGCCTCTGCGCCACGACAGATGAATATAGATTTCATGTTATTATATAAGTAAATATACGTACATATTTTAGCTTAATAATAAATCTTTAATAAATATATATCGCCATGTAGATAACAAATTATTAATTTGACAGATAGTAATTGGAACTAACTCGTTTTAGATATAAATATTATAAATGCAAAAGTTTCTTTGAAGATATTAAGGACGGATGTTTCTTACTTTTAGTACATTTTGTTTGAAGTCAGGTTTTTAATTTGTTAACATTTTAATTACTATGTTATCTAAATATTTTTAGTTCTGAAAATATTTGAAATAATGCCTGATGCCTTTTAAATTAAAAAAACGACCTAATGCAAATAGATTTATCAATATATTCAGGTCTGGTACTGATATATGGTAACTAGATATCACGCAATGCCTCAATTCGGCGGAAGTGTAGAACGGAAATCTTAAGAGAACGATGTGTCTTAACACTACGTTCTGGTTTTTTTTTATGGATAACAGATGGCAAACGAGCAGAAGGACCACCTGATGGTAAGTGGTTACCTTCGCCCATGGACATCTACCATCCATCTACCATATATCCATAGGTGCTGTAAATACGTCGCTTACCTAGAGGATACAGATGGAAGGGGAGTACAATGTAGTAGTCGGTTATCGGAACCACCTTATTCTGGGAAAAGGATGGGTGGGAAGAGAGAAAACCTGGCTTACATGCCATCGAACCAGAACACATCATTAGATATTTGGCGTCTCGTCTTTGACATGACAGTGGTCGCGAGCCAGTCGGAAGATGAACCTCCTACCACCAAACTACTAGGGATACCCCCCTCTTACGGGACGCTACCCAGCGGCGGAGAGAAATTGTATTCTAACCAAACTTCTAACTGCTATGTGCAGGATACAGCGTGAAGTTAAAAAACTATATCGAATATTTGCCAGCATGTTGTCAACATTGCATTGCGTGCGTTCAAGAATGCGGAATGGGAACTTACGTATGCCCGTATATACAGGAACATTGTTAGAATTTGTCGTTTTCTATTAAAACATGCGCAGTGAGACGTAAAAATATCGGAAATTCACTTTTCTTCTGAGAAAAATACTAAGTGATTATCTATAGCGAAGGGTTTTTGTATACGTAACCCGGCATATTAGGACGCGAAGATGGCCTAATTAATAAAATTAATATCTATATATATTAATACGTAAAGCAATTTTTTTTTTTTAACTTTAACTAATGTTTTAACTAACGTTGAGTGACGGAACTCAACGCCGCGCTTTGCCTTGTTACCAAACCCAAGAAATGAAAATACTAAATTTTACATTTCCTGGAGTGGGAATCGAACCCACAACCTGTCGCGTTTTCAGTCGCACGCTTATGCCTCTGCGCCACGACAGGTACAAAAATTTTTGTACCCTTTTCTAGGAAATTACGCGGATGGGGAGCATGACACTTGGCACACCTCCATTTTACAAAACGAAGGAGTGCAGAATGATAATATCTTTTTGAAATAATACAAAGAAAAATATTAAATCAATAAAATAAATGTTACACATTATGCTCACTACATGGTTTGACATCCACGTTTATATAAAGTGACATATACGTTGCTAGACAACGCGTTGTTAACGCGTCAACGGGGACACTATTAATAATAAAAAGAACATATCTATATATAAAAAAGGTAACACCTACTAACATTACTAGTATAACGAAATATCAGCACACTTATATAATACAGATTACAGATACATATGTCATAATATCTATGACAAATGCTTGACTGAATATTTATGACATGACTAGATAGAAGTGACAAAATAGTTTCACGCATATCATTTTGTAATTGACTACGTTTAGCTCGCGACTACGTTTGCAAGGACTACGAAAAAGACACTCCCTTCGCTGCTTTTCGCTAGAGTTTAAATTGATTTAAATATAACTTGTTAGACAACCTGTCGATGCCTGTCGTGGCGCAGAGGCACAAGCGTGCGAATGTAAACGCGACAGGTTGTGGGTTCGATTCCCACTCCAGGAAATGGATTTTTTCGTTTCCTGGGTTTGGTAACAAGGCAAAGCGCGGCGTTGAGTTCCGCCACTCAATACGCAATGCTTCAATTCAGCGGAAAGTGGGGAACGGAGTGTCTTAACACTAGGTTCCCTCTGTCTACCCTGCTATATACGGGATACAGCGTGAAGCTATGTATGTATGTATGTAAAATCTTAAAATTGACTAGATGACTACAGATCGAATATTAATACAGAAATTCTTACAGAACCGGGAATAAATATATTTTTTCCCGGTTCCGCAGGAGTTTTGGAAAATCTTATATTATTACTCCCCTATACTCCACAAGGAACCTACATGCCAAATTTCAGCTCTCTGCACCTAGTAGATTCAGCTGTATGTTGTCTGTCGGTCACTCATCAGTGCAAGCGTTTTCTTTATACATACATACGTAGCTTCACGCTGTATGCCGCATATAGCAGGGTAGGCAGAGGGAACCTAGTGTTAAGACACTCCGTTCCCCACTTTCCACCGAATTGAGGCAATGCGTGCTGAGTGGCGGAACTCAACGCCGCATTTTGCCTTGTTACCAAACCGAAGAAATGAAAATACAAAATTTTACATTTCCTGGAGTGGGAATCGAACCCACAACCTGTCGCGTTTACATTTTTAGAAAACGTATAAAAATATGAACACAGCGGGACTGGAACCCGCGCTTCTTGGAAACCGACCAAGCGCTTTAATCGCTAAACCATGCGTTCCATAGCATATCCGGCTGCGTCGAAATTTTATAGCTTAGCGGTCACAGCGCTTGGATGGTTTCTAAGAGGTGCGGGTTCGAGTCCCGTGCCTTCAAATTTTATATGTTTTCTAAAAATGTTTTTCGTTTTCTAAGTGTGTGAATGACACTTTAAAACTATCAAAAGGATTTAGATGAAATTGTACAAAAGTATAGTTTCTATATGTATGAGAGTAATATAAAATCTACAATTTATCTATTTTTTATTTATCCCTTGATACAATAAATATATCAAACGATCTCATTTCAAAGTATTTGAAATTTAAATCCGATCGTAAAACTTATTTATGGACGACAAATATCCTTTAGTAAATAATATGTAACGATATTTATTGATGCAATGTAGAGAAAGTTGACTTAAATATATATGATAACTTGTTAGACAAATACGTTGATTTCGAAAAAAAAGGAGGAAGTGCTCAATTCGGCTATATTTTTTTATGTTTTCTTTTTTAGCTTCACGCTTTGTATCCCGCATATAACAGAGTAGGCAGAGGAACCCTGTGTTAAGCGGTCCGTTCCCACTTTCCGCCGAATTAAGGCATTGCCGCGCTGAGTGGCGGAACTCACTGCCGCGCTTTGCCTTGTTACAAAGCCAGGAAATGAAAATACTATTTTACATTTCCTGGGTGGGAAATCGAACCCACAATCCGTCGCGTTTACAGTCGCGCTTGTGCCTCTGCGCCACGACAAGCGTTTACGTGAATATATTTAAATGATTTTCATTCCTCATATATAGATATAGCATGGCGTTGAGTTCAGTTAGACATTATGATTTCAGGCAGAAAAGAGAACGGACTGTTTTAGTTAGGTTCTCTCTGACTACCCTGCAGATGTGGGAAAAAGTATTTTCTTATAATAATAAGTAATAATTTCTTCATAGAATAGAGAAAAAAAATGCAAGATTTTTTTTTTTTTCTTTATATGACATACCATTTCCGTTTTGTACTTAAGTATAGTTTTGGAACATTGTAAATGAACTAAGCACTTTTCTACTTTGTATAATGAGTAGTAATAATAAAAGAGGAGTAATACCTCTTTATTGAGGAGGAGTAGAGAAACATAATATAATAATATAATATAAGCCTTTATTTCAGAGAAATAATAATTAAATTATAATGATACATCGTTATTAATCTAAATCTTAAATGACATCGACAACTTCCTCTGCTTACGCCCTGTTTTGGCAAAAGGCCTCCCTCAGATCCTTCCATTCCTAATCTATTATTAGCTTTCCTTGTCCATAAGAATTACCAGCTATGTTCTTGATCTCATCCTCCCAACGTCTATATTGTCTTCCCCTTTTTCTCTTTTTATCTCTTGAGTACCAAAATAAGATGGACTTATTCCACTTTTCAATACCTCTCATGATATGTCCAGTCCATTTCCATTCCAAAAAGAAAACGAGATTGCATGGAATCTCCTAGCCAAACTTCAAATGTAGCCCCAAATAGAAACATAAAGGTAACGTTAAATATTATTCTTTTTACTTCAAAAAAAGGTTCTCGATTCGACTGTATTTTTCAGTGTATTACCGCATAACTTTTTACTGGATCAAACAATTTTGATGATTTTTTTTTATATAATAGCTAGTGCTTCCGATGCGGCCTCATTCAAATTTAGCAGAACTGACCACTTTTTGAGTTATTCGTAAATGTTACCTTTCAGTTTTGTTTTTAATTTAAAGTCGATAAGTTGTTTTTATTAAAATCTTAAATTATTATTTTTTTTTTAACTTCACACTGTATCCCGCATATAGCAGGGTAGGCAGAGAGAACGAAAGAACCTAGTGTTAAGAAACTCCATTCTCTTTTAACAATTCCGTTCCCCACTTTCCGCCGTATTGTGGCATTGCGTGTTGAGTGGCGGAACTCAACGCCGCGCTTTGCCTTGGTACCAAACCCAAGAAATGAAAATACTAAATTTTACATTTCCGGGAGTGGAAATCGAACCCACAACCTGTCTTGTTTACAGTCGCACACTTGTGCCTCTGCGCCATAACAGGCGCTTAAATATGTATGGTAAATAATTTTTTGTAAGGCTAGAGAGACAAATTTCAACGTAGCGCGGGACTCGAAACCGCGCCTCTTGGAGACCGTCCAAGCGCTGTGACCGCTAAGCCATACGTCCTATATCCGGCTGTGTCGAAATTCTTACACGCTTGTTACAACTTGTCCTTCCTGTAAGGGTTAGGGACACAAAACTGAGTGGTTTCCGATGAAAAACAATATAAATATAGTAAAATCTTTACACTACAAGCCAGTGCATTTTCTCAACGCTCATCCTGCTAGATCTTTTGGCATGCAGGCTCCTTGGGGCGTAAAGTTTTGCACTAAGAGAAGATTTCTCGAAATTCCAACGAAAACAGGAAAAAAGGGACTTTTACGGTCGGAAAAGACGAAATTTCCAAGAATCCACGTAAACGAAATCTTGGTTAAGGTAATTTAAAATAAGAGCTTTCTAGCCATAGGCATTAAAGATGGCGAACTAATGACGATTAATATACATAATAAATGTAAGGAAAATTAAGTTATTAGTACTACATCGAGTGAAGTCACGCCGCCGGCTAAGTGATACATAAATTGCTTAATCTCTGGTTTTCCTCCTAATATTATGGATGTGAACTACTGAAGTAGTTATTACCTGAAAGTTACTTTTTCACTTTATCTTGTGGTATTTTTTCATGAAATGCTACTTTTTGGTAATTTTTATATTAATGATATAACAGAAGCCGATCGTGATGCAGAGGCACAGTTTGATTATAACACCAAAAATTAGGCATTTTCACGTTTACGTAGTAATTGTGAGATATTCATTTTTAGAGCTCCCCTACACCTACCTATCTAAGGAGCTTGCATTTCAGCTTTCTATAGCCAATAGACTTTTGTTAACATCACGCATAGCAGGGTAGGCAGAGAGAACCTAGTGTTAAGACATTCCGTTTACCACTTTCCTCCCAAACAAAGACATTGCCTATTGAGTGGCGGAACTTAACGCCGCGTTTTATGTTCCAGAGCTGGGATAACTAGGTATATATTTTTAACTTCATGCTCTATCCCGCTCTAGCAGGGTAGGTAGTGGGAACCTGAGAACCTAGTGTTAAGAAACTCCGTTCTCTTTTAACATTTCCGTACCCCCGCTTCCCGCCGAATTGAGGCGTTGCTGAGTAGCGAACTCAACGCAGCGCTTTGCCTTATTACTAGAGCAAGAAAACGAAAATACAAAATATTATTTAATATTTTAATTTCCTGGAGTGGGAATCGAACCTACAACCTGTCGCGTTTACAATCACACGCTTGTGCCTCTGCGTCACTTTTGCTCTACAAAAAAGAACTATTGCAGTATTATTATCGATCACGACATACATACATAAATACTTACACCCGTATATCACTTTCTCCATGCAAAGTGTCAAGTCATTGCTAAAAGAAATGAAGATACATCTCAGGTTTTCAAATAGAAAGAGATGGAAATAAGAAATAGTATGGGAGGAATAGAGATGCATGATTGTTTTTTCGTTTTCTAAACCTATGGTGAAATTTTAAGTGTCATACTATTGTATGTGTGTTTTTGTAAGTTTCGTTGTTAGGCAGGTTAGTTTGTTTCTTTTTATGGAAACTATTGGATGGTTTGCCGTCACGGTGTATGGTATGACGGTGTGATGCCATCATGCCACGCCGCCATTCAAGATTCCTTTGTATGTGTTTCCCCGTATTTACTATCTCGTAGCTTTTTTGTACAAGTTGCATATTATTATTTTTTTTAATTTACGAAATTCTAAATTTTATTGATATTTTTATTCGATCTTTTCCCTATTGAGACCGAAGGTAACCACTGTACCATCAGGACTGGATCTCTTGCTGCTCGTTTGACCGCTCTTCGTTATCAATAAAAAAAAAAAAATATTAAAAATCTTTGGGAACCGTAGATAAACACTTCTCGTAATAGCTATAACTAGATTCGGAGACGACCCGGGAAATATCGAATCCTGCTAGTTTCAAATTTTATGCGGAATTGCGGTTTAGTTATATTAAGTTTTAGTGACTCATAGATGTAATTAGTTTTTCACGCCTTATTCGGTTTTTATAAGAGATGAACTGTTATTGATTTTTGTGGGTAACGCTGAGGCTAAAAATCTATTTTTAAAGTTATTTTTTTTCCTAGATTTAATTTTTTTATTTATATATATATTAAAAATATATTTTTTAAATGTTTGTGGAATTTTAAGTTTATAAGAAAAAAGTAAATCAATGAGTTAAACTTTTTGTCTAAATTTACAACCAGCAATGGTCACACATCGCTATTCTACTTTTACCCTTTTTTAACTGTCTTCAAAAAAAACACAAAAATGTACTATTATTACGAATACCTCAAAAACTAATTGGCAGATCTTAACTAAATTTAAATGGGACCACATCAGAAGCACTAGCTATCATATAAAAAAAGGATCATCAAAACTGGTTCACCCAGTAAAAAGCGATACACATAAAAAAAAACAGTCGAAATAAAAATCTCCTCCTTTTTCCAAGTTGGTTAATAACCTAAGATTAGACAGACAATCGCTATACCACAGTCTATTTAAGATATTAAAAGTAAATTAGGTGAAACGGTCTTTAATGTATAGTAATAAAGTTTATTTTTGATTGAAACGTCATGTTTAAAAAATTACAAAATTTAATTATCTTCTCGTGATTTACTGCAAATTATTACGCCATATTTGTATCGGCGAAAGTTATAATTGTAGCAATAATTTTAGATTTTAATGCTCTCGTGGCTTAGATTAGTTCGTATGATATTATTGTATAGCTAGCTGTATGCCGCGACTTCGTTTGCATGGACTGTAAGACTTTTAGAAAAATATGAAACCGTCTACAACCAGACGTGTTCCCTCATAGTTATGAGAGGACTCTTTAAGTGACGGGTCAACAAATTTCGTAAAAGCCGGCAACACATTGATGGTGCCTCTCTTCACTTTACATCAGATGACTTGCTAGCTCGTTTGCCTGGCCTAAATAAATATTTAAAAAAAAAAACATTTTTTCTTGTCTTCTTCTTCTTCCTAACATTTGTCCCGGCTAGCCGGGGTCTGCCTTCCTACCAACCTACTCCACTTTGCACGATCTTCTGCATCACGGGTGGTTCGTCCATTGGCTCTCATATTTCTTGTGTTCGTAAGAATTTCGAGAAACCATCTCTCAGTACTCCTCTTGACTCCTTAAGCTCCTCTTTATATAATAACCTCCTTAGCTTACATGCAAAATTTCAGCCTTCTATAGTCAGTATTTTCGCCGATACGCAAGTGTACATATATATATAGACCAACAAGTAAATATGTTGAGTCTATAGTGGCACAGTGGCATAATTACTGACTACAAACATGACTGGTTGTAGATTCGATCCCGACTCATAACATTTCTCCGCTTTGGAAAGACAATATTTCGATTTCGGACAGGATTCTGACCACACGTTAAGGAAGGAAGTTATGAAATCCACTGTCATTTTTTAGATGTGTTACATAACTTTTTACTAGATGAACAAATTTTGATGATTTTTTTTTATATAATAGCTAGTGCTTCTGGTGTGGTCGCATTTAAATTCAATTAAGATGTGACGAGTATTTGAGTTATTCGTATATTTTTTAGGTGCATTTCCTTGAAGTCAGTTTTTTTTTTTGTTAAAATCTTAACTATACAAAAAAAATATATACCACTACGAATAAAAAAAAATGAATCAAGTAATCAAACTTGCGACACCAGTTAAATAAATCTGAAAAATATTCTACTTTCTTCATTATTATTTTTTCTCTTTTTTTTTTGTTAGCTTCACGCTGTATCGCATATAATATATTCTGAGAATCTGAGAACCTAGTGTTAAGACACTCCGTTCTATTAAGATAAGGAATGTCTTTTCTTCAATTAGCCTTATTACCAGAGCGAGGGAATGAAAATATTTAATATTAATTATTTTAAATATTTAATTTTTCATTTCCATAACCAGTCGTGTTTGCAGTCGCAAACATCTTTATTTTCTTTAGCTTCACTCTATATCCCGCATATAGAAGGGAGGAGGGCCTAGTGTTAAGACACTCCGTTCCCCATTTTCCGCCGTATTGAGGCATTGCTTATAACTTCTTTATTATTCTTAGTATTTTTTTACTTAAGCGTCCCTTAAGCATTTTCACGTAATCGTAACTCCATACAAAGCCATTTAACACGCCGTTAAGTGAGAACTAAAGCGTGTTTGAATATTCATCATGTACTATGAAATAGATCGGACGTTGAATACTAATCTCATGGGAAAGTATTTAATGAGTCCCTATTTCCCTTGAATGTCTCATAACTGCTTTAATTTTTCATTCATTTTTTAAAGGCTTTCTAAATACTTTGTAAAAGGTTTTTATTAAATAAAAAATTAGGAACGCCTGTTGTGGAGCAGGGGCACAAGCGTGCGACTGAAAACGCGAGAGGTTGTGGGTTCGATTCCCACTCCAGAAAATGTAAAACGCGGCGTTGAGTTCCGCCACTCATCACGCAATTCTTCAATTCGGCGGAAAGTGGGGAATGGAGTGTCTAAAACTAAGTTCCCTCTGCCTACAATGCTATATGCGGGATACAGCGTGAAGCTCTGTATGTATATATGTAAAAATTAAGATAAATATACAGGATTTAGAAAAATGAAAAAGTAATTGATAGAGCCATCATCACGCAGTATGACAGAATCTGACTATAAACGCGATGTTTTTAAATTATTTCATTTCCTCGCTTCCCACGCGGGCGTCGAGTTCCGAAACCCAATAAGCAATGTATGGCATCGCCTGTCGTGGCGCGGAGGCATTAGCGTGTCACTGTAAATGTGACAGGTTACGGGTTCGATTCTTATTCTAGGAAATGTAAAAGTTTAATATTTTCATTTCCAAGCAACAGTAACAAGGCGAAGCGCGGCGTTGAGTTCCGCCACTCAGCACACGATGCCTCAATTCAGCGGAAAGTGGGGAGCGGAGTGTCTTGACACTAGGTTCTTTCTGACCATCTTGCATCCTTTTCCTCCCCGCTAAGACAAAGCGAAACGTTGAGTTTGAAGTTTGCAAGAACATGAAGTGGGAAAGCAATACACCTAGATATTCACATACATAGAAATCTATTAAATTATTTTCCTTAAGACACTAGTCGTGGCGCAGAGGCACTGTAAACGCAACAGGTTGTGGGTTCGATTCACACTCAAGAAAATAGAATTTTTCATTTCCTGGGTTTGGTAATAAGGCAAGACGCGGCGTTGAGTTCCGCCACTCAGCCGTTTCGGCAGAAAGTGGGGAACGTATGCGTGAAGCTATGTATGTATGTATGTAGTTAGCTTTACTCCAACTGCACTATAAAATCTAATGCATAAAAAGCATGCAGCATGAACTCAAGAATACATATTGCAATTATCTCCTTAAATGCCAATACCCTTTTACATTTACATATAAATTGTCAGGCATCCGTCTGCTTCGAGTATGTTAGTTATTCACTATTATATTCAAATTAGTTGGAACGAAATGTTGTAATTTGTATTGAGTTATACCCTGGCTTTGTTTGTAGCCGACTTCAAAAAAGGAGGTTATCAGTTTAACTATTTTTTCTATGTTACCTTATGTTACCGCATAACTTTTTGATGGGTGAACCAATTTTGACGATTCGATAGTATTAAGCACTTCGTTCTTTACTTTCCGCCGAATTGAGGCATTGCGTGCTAAGTGGCGGAACTCAACGCAGCGCTTTGCCTTGTTACCAAACCCAGGAAATGAAAATATTAATTTTTTACATTTCCTGGAGTGGGAATCGAATCCACAATCCAGCGATTGGTTGTGGGTTTAATCCTCACTCTGGGAAACAATAAGATTGAAATTATTTCCCGTTACAGTAACGGTAAGACAGAGCACGGTGTTGAGTTACGCCACTTAACTCGGAAAGTCTTGATGTGGGGTGGGACGTAAAGAAAAGGAGGATTTCGATGCTAGATACTTTCAGATTAGAAAAAGCGTGAATCTCTAAAAAAGAAACAAAGTAAATAAAGGTACATAAAAGGAAAGCAGCTTCACGTTTCCATAGCAAGTCACAGAAAAACTCACTAGCTTCAAGACACTCCGTTCACCGCTTTCCGTCCGAAATCGAGATATTGCGTGATAGATCGCGCAACTTAACGCCGCGTTTCGTTGCAATTGCGTTCGATTTACATGAAACCAGCATTTTTCTTAATTAATTAAACATTTATTTATTCATAGCTACACAGTTTTAGTTGTTCTTAAGGCAGACTGACAAACTGGTTAATAAAATTGAAAGTAGATTACATAGAAGATTCGTTCTCATACTGATAAAATTAATATGTAGGCGTTAACTTGTATGAAATAGTAGTTAGTAATTAAGTGCATATATTAAAATGATTTAAATATATCAAACTAGGTATGGAATATAGATTGAAGCCAGTCGTGGCGCAGAGGCACAATTGTGCGACTGTAAATGCGACAGGTTGTGGGTTCGATTCCCACTCCAGGGAATGATTCTTTTTTTTTTAACTTCACGCTGTAACCCGCATATAGCAGGGTAGGCAGAGGGAACCAGAGAACCTAGTGTTAAGACACTCCATTCTCTTTCAACAATTCCGTTCCCCACTTTCCGCCGAATTGAGGCATTGCGTGTTGAGTGGCGGAACTCAACGCCGCGCTTTGCCTTGTTACCAAACCCATGAAATGAAAATGCTAATTGTTACATTTCCTGGAGTTGGAATCGAACCCACAACCTGTCGCGTTTACATTCGTACGCTTGTGCCTCTGCGCCACGACAGGCGTGAAAATATTAAATAATATTTAATATTTTCTAATAATAAGCCAAAGCGCGGCGTTGAGTTCCACCACTCAAGCTAAAAAATGGATATATAAATATCTACGATGCGCCACGAGGGCCTCAAACAGTTAGGCAAACGTTATCGTTTGCCTAACTGTTTGAGGCCCTCGCGCATACACCGTCGCATACACCGTCTTCGAACTTCGATTCCTATTTGGAAATTGGTTATATTGAAATTATTATCATTTCTTCGCTTTGGTAAAACAAAGCGAGACATTGTGTTCTGTCACTTTTACTTACTTAGCTTAACGCTTTATCCCTAGCAGGGTAGTCAGTGAGAACGGAGGGCTAAACGTTACAGACCCTGCATACCTCATTTCGCCTCGTCATTAACCTCTCCATGGGCGCGCGCGCGGCGTTGAGTTCCGCCGCTCAGCACGCAATGCCTCAATTCGGCGGAAAGTGGGGAACGGAGTGTCTTAACACTAGGTTCCCTCTACCTACCCTGCGACATGCGAGATACAGCGTGAAGTTATGTATGTATATATGTATTAACCTCTTCATACATGCTCTCCGGGGGATCCTCACGCTTTTTACGTGTTCTCGAAGGTCAACCAAGGTCCACCTGCATCGCGAAAGTTCTCTGACCTCATTTTAAGTCATATTTTTCTATATCTTTTATACTTTACGAAAATACTACATACACGAACAAATATTTTATATTCTTAAAAAGCTACGAATGGAGTTTGGCAATTTCTTCTCTGACTACTTTCTTACTCGTACTATGCGGGATAATGCGTGAAATTATTTTTTTTATAATTATAGATGTTTTAAGCTATATTATTGACTTTAACGCCGACAGTAGCCGGCAGTTTTACCGTTTTAACAACTCCGCTACCGACAATGCGCCAATTAGGCAAGAACATGAAGTGGGAAAGCAATACACCTAGATATTCACATACATAGAAATCTATTAAATTATTTTCCTTAAGACACTTGTCGTGGCGCAGAGGCACTGTAAACGCAACAGGTTGTGGGTTCGATTCACACTCAAGAAAATAGAATTTTTCATTTCCTGGGTTTGGTAATAAGGCAAAACGCGGCGTTGAGTTCCGCCACTCAGCACGCAATGCCTCGTTTCGGGAGAAAGTGGGGAACGTAATGTCTTAACACTAGTTTCCTTCTGCCTACCCTGCTATATACGGGATACAGCGTGAAGCTATGTATGTATGTATATATTATATACATATATAAAGCGCTTGCGTTACTGTGTGATTGATAAAACTACAAACCAAACTGGCTATAGTAAGCTTTTTGATTTTCGCGATTATTTACACATATTAAAATAAACTATTCTAACCGGATTAATCGCGTATTCGGATATATATTTTTGTAAACCCGATGTTTCGAACACTTTACAGTAGTCCGTGATCACATGTAGACTGAAGTGACATTCGTCAGTCACTTTATACAATTATTATATCAAATTTTATTTAAAATATACGCGATTAATTTGGTTAAAATAGTTTCATTTAATACTCGCTATAGATAAAAGTAAGCCTTGGAGTGTAGGAAAACATTAAACAGAGGAGTAACCCAATTTCTTACGGGAGCAAAGTCGTCTGATACAACTAGTTCACTAGATTTTGTTTTGTTTATCATAACAATTAGAAGTATTCCGCACATAGCAGAGCATCCAGAGGGAACCAGAGAACCTAATGTTAAGACACTCCGTTCTATTTTAACACTTCCGTTCCCCACTTTCCGCCGAATTGAGACATTACAGCTGAGTGGCGGAGCTCAACGCCGCGCCTTGTTAACAGGAACAATATTATTAAATAATCAATACACAATATTATACCATTATTATAACATAGAGATGCGCAAGCGCATTTTTTATAACCAATTCCTTTGAATAATCATTAAATACATACATTTATGTGTCCATTAAAACGTAAGAGGCTTATAAAAATAGATATAATCGGGCAGCTGCGAGTTTTTATGGGACAGGACATAATACATTCTTTGTGAGGATAAATGTTAGATAACTTGAGCTAAAAATATACTCCCAGTATTCCTAAAGGTCCATTCTATTTTGAATGCTTGCTATTCCTTCGTAAAGGTCGGGAGATCGATGCTCTTTTAGTGCAAAAATTAGTTTTTTTAATATACTTCAAAACCGGAAGTTTTTAATTTGACTGTAATTTTTTTTGTGGGTGTTCCCGCATAACTAATAATATTTCTTATTTCAGTATTAAATAATTCTTATTTTATTCTGGAGGCTTATAGTTGTAGTAATTTTTTTGTAAAATTTTATTTTGAAAAGGGCAACTGTTGAGTTTCTAGCCCGCTCTTCTCAGCAGAACTGATTTCCGAGCCGGAAGTAGCTTCCATTAGGACTGACACTCCTGATATCCTTTGGCAAATTGAAGATTCAAAAGTGCTTGTATTAGCCTATTTGAATAAAGAATATTTTGATTTTATATGATAGCTGGTGCTTCTGATGTGACGTCATGTTAATTTAGTTAAGACCTGACCAGTAGATATTGAATTAATCAGAATTATTGTACTTTTTAGTGCATTTTATTTTCTTTCTTTTTTTTTTTTTTATTGATAACGGACGGCAAACGAGCAGAAGGACCACCTGATGGTAAGTGGTTACCTTCGCCCATAGACATCTACAACACCAGAGATGTTGTAGATGCGTTGCCAACCTAGAGGATACTGATGGAAGGGGGGACAATGTAGTAGTCCACTATTAGAACCACCACATTTTTGGGAAAGGATGGGTGGGAAAGGGGAAAATCTGGCTTACATGCCATCGAACCGGAACACATCATTAGATATTTGGCGGTTCGTCTTTGACATGATAGTGGTCGCGAGCCAGTCGGAGGACGAACCTCCTACCACTAATTGTCGGTTTTCTTTTTGTTAAAATATTAAAAAACTTTACATAAACCCACTATCACCGTTATAGTATCAAAAGCTGGCTAAACAACCATTGCGTTATACTATACAGTGGCGAAGGGTGAAAATTTTAGTTAGGCAAGCCGGTAAATTTAGAGAAGCCCATTTAGGAAATATTTAGGGAAGCCGTTAATTTTTGGAGAAGTCGGTATATTTAGGGAAGCCGGTATATTTAGGGAAGCCGGTATAGTTAGGGATATAGGATATCATCCTATACCGGCCCGTATAGGATATCAAGGTATTTAGTAATTTCACTATCAAATTTATAAGTCTCATATTTATACTTTAAAAAGTTAGGCAAGCCGGTGGAAACCGTGTTGTATGAACGCTTCGCCACTGCTATACATACCATACAATGTGCGTGTATCGCGTGAAACACATACATCAAATCGATACCAACGTGAAAAGAAAAGCGTATAAAATTGCTTTCTTAATTTTTTTTCTTTAACACGCACTGTTTTTATCATCGGTGTCCCACTTTAGATTGTAACTGTTATTAATTATGTTCGCAATCTGGTAGGACAATGATTTGATTTTGGGCGGAAAATGGAGAACGGAATGTTTTGGACATTACGTTCTCTTTGACTCCTGATATTTGAAAGATGTTGAAGCCGTTTTTATACTATTTTTGTTTTTTTAAATTCTTGTTTTTTCCTGCATAATAAGGTTGTTACAGACAGCCTATTGTTAAGACACTCCGCTTTCCACTTTATGCCCGACTTGAAACTATATATCGCACCTTTAGAATTATAGTGACCCTAAAAATATATTTTTTTGGGAAATAATTTAAATATTTAATTATTTTTTTTTTAAATAAATATATATTTCTTAATTATAATTTAATTTATATTCTCGTTTTAATCAATTTCGATAATGATCGTTGTCTTAAGTCGTTTCATGGTAAAAATCAAAATCGTGATTTTTTTGATTAGGTCCCTATAATTAAAAGGTACCCACCCCTAAAGGTGCGATATATTTAGTGGTTTAACTGTACGTCGTACTTTGTTTTACCAGCGTGGAAAAATGAAGATAAAAACAGCTTCAAAAGTAGTCAGAGTGAATCTAGGGTCAAGACACACCGTAATCCACTTTCCGCCCAAATTCAAGACATCATGTGTGTCGGAACTTAACGCCGCGATTCGTCTTACCAGGGCAGAAATATAAGCAATTTTAAAATATTATGAATCTTCGATTGAGCATCGAACCTACTACCAAACGCGTTTATAATGGGACTGTCTCAATACGTTATGATGACCTCAATTTTAATATAATTATGATATACATATATTTAAAATTAAACTTTAAACAATTTGTGAGAAAGGAAGGGTATTTAGTAATATCCTTAGAGTGTAAACCTGCTGGCTATTAAGCAAATCGTCAGAAGCACAAAGCATTATTAAAAAATATTAATACATACATAGCTAAACGCTGTATCCCACATATAGCAGGGTAGGCAGAGGGAACCTAGTGTTAAGACACTCTGTTCCCCACTTTCCGCCGAACTGAGGCATTGCGTGCTGAGTGGTGGAACTCAACGCCGCGCTTTGCCTTGTTACCAAACCCAGGAAATGAAAAATTCCATTTCCTGGAGTGGGAATCGAACCCACAACCTGTCGCGTTTACAGTCGCACGCTTGTGCCTCTGCGCCACGACAGGCGTCAAAAATATTAATATGGTAGACTTTTACGTTATATTATGGCCAAATTGCACAAAATCTTAATAAATTATAGTCTGTGTTATTCTGATGTATAAGCTATATTACTGTTAAGTTTCTAAATCCGTTCAGTAATTTGTACGTGCAATAGTAACATTCATACTTCCATCCTTCCAAACTTTTGTAATATTAGTAGCGTTACTCTGTATCCCGCATATAGCAGGGTAGGCAGAGGGAACCTGAGAACCCAGTGTTAAGACACTCCGTCTCTCTTTTATCATTTCGGTTCCCCACATTTCGTCAAATTGAGGTATTGTGTGCTGAATGGCGGAACTCAACGCCTCGCCTTGCCTTATTACCAGAGCGAAGAAATGAACATACTAAATATCAATTAATATTTTCATTTCCTGGAGTGGGAATCGAACCCACAATCAATCGTAAACAGTCACATACTGTCTCACTGCCTCATAATGGCCACCTATTTTATAAAATAAATAAAATAATAATAAGCAATGAATATTAAAATCACGCAATTCGGTCACGTAGGTTCGAAGTAATCAGTTTTGGACATGATGTGAATTGACTACAACCTCTTTGTAAAACCGCTTATTGTAATTTAATCGACAAAAAAACATGCGCCTATCGTGGTACAGAGGCACAAGCGTGCAACTGTAAGTACGACAGGCTGTGGGTTCGATTCCCACTCCAGGAAATAGAATTTTTCATTTCCTGGGTTTGGTAACAAGGCAAAGTGCGGCGTCGATTTCCGCCACTCAGCACGAAGTGCCTCAATTCGGCGGAAATTGCGGAACGGACTGTCTTAACACTAGGTTTCCTCTGCCTACCCTGTTATATGCGGGATACAGCGTGAAGCTATCTATGTATGTATGTCAAAATGACATGTAAGGTTTTTTCTATAGATATCTATGTATATTTAAACGAACAGAGGGATATAGCTTCTTGCCTTTTCCTATATAGAAAGGTAGTCAAAGAGAACGTTGTGTCAATACCCTCCGTAATACACTTTCCGCCCGATTACATGGACAGTTAAATGGCGGAACTTAACGCTGCAGCTAGAGCTGCTAGAGCGGGAATTTTTTTTTTTATAGCTTCACGCTGTATCCCGCACATAGCAAGATAGGCAGAGGGAATCTGAGGACCTAGTGTTAAGACATCCCGTTCTCTTTTAACACTTCCGTTCCCGACTTTCCGTCCAATTGAGGGATTGCCTACTGAGTGGCGGAACTCAACGCCGCGTTTTGCCTTGTTACTACAGTGATGTATTGAAAATACTAAATATTATTTCTGGCTGTATGCGAAATATTGTAAAAATAATCATTCCTCGAGTGAAAATCGAACTCGTAGTCAATCACGTTTACAGTCACCATGTACGAGTATAAGGGAGTAATGGCGCAGTAGGATAGCGTCTAACCGTATATCTGTAACCATCGAGGTTACAAGTTCGATATTCACTCGGAACTTATATAGAATATCATGTATTTGGGCAGAAGACTTTGAGACAAAGCACGGCGTTAAGTATTATTTTTTTGTTAATCACACACTTAGGAAACAAAAATGATTTTTAGAAAAAACCTCTTGGAAATCATTCAAGAAGGTTGGACGGTTTTCAAGAGTCGCGGATTCGAGTCCCGCTACAAATTTATACACGTTTTTTAAAAAGTATTAATATTAATTATATTTTGTTTTTTGTTTTCCTTATATGCAAAAATAGTGATTTAAGCTAAAAATAACATTCTTGAAAAAACACCAGCTTTTAAAAAAAACATCACCTTTTTTCTCGTATAGTACAGAACATTGTCAAAACAACTCCTGTTCATAAATTTTCGACTTAAATTTATAACATTTATATGAGTTTGGGTTTTTAAAAGGGGAGAATATTGAACTATTAAAATTTATTTCTTGCCCCGAACCCACGATCATCACATTTATAGCCAAATACGCCACTGAGCCACGACGGTGGTCAAGTACAGAGATATCTTTGCATTCTGCCGTTTATGCTACATTAGCATTAAACGATTGGAATCACATTTTACCCCTTCAACGAAGCGTATAATGTTAACCGAGCGTTAACTAGGGGTTAAGTTCAACTTCGGGATTAAGATTTTAAATTTAAAAGCAGGAGGAGGGTATCAATTCGCCTGTATTAATTTTTATTTGTGTTGTGGTCTAACTTGGCATGGACCAATTTTGATTATACTTTTCTATGATAGCTTTTACACTTAGTACTTTCGGTGGGGTTCTTTTTAAATTCAGTTTCGATCTGATGGTTTGAGTTATTTATGTATTTTTGTTAAAATCTTAGTAAAGAAGAAAAAATCGACTAAAAAAATTGCATTAAAAATAACATTGTTACGGGTTACTCAAAAACTTATTTGTCACTAGCTTAATTTAAATGGACGCATATCAAAAGCACTAGCTATCATATAAAAAAAAAAATGGAAAAAATATTTACGCAAAAAGCCTACAAGTCGAATTGAGAACTTCACTCCTTTTGGAGTTTGTTTTTTTTTTTTTTTTTTTATTTTTTTTTTTTTTATGGATAACGGATGGCAAACGAGCAAGAGGACCACCTGATGGTAGGGTAGAAGATACCTTCGCCCATGAACATCTACAACACCAGAGATGTTGTAGATGCGTTACATAACCTAGAGGATACAGATGGAAAGAGGGAGGACAATGCTTAGTGATTCCGTTCTCGGAACCACCACATTTTGGGAAAGGATGGGTGAAGAATGGAGAAAACCTGGCTTACATGCCATCGAACCGGAACACATCATAAATATTTGGCGGTTCGTCTTTTGACATGATAGTGGTCGCGAGAGCCAGACGGAGGACGAGAACCTCCTACCACCAAACAAAGTTTAAAGACATGCGTATAAATAAAATAATACTTTATGGGTTTATCCGTTTGCGTGATATAAAGTACTATACATTCTATCTCCAAATGTTATTAATCGAAGTCATTTCTTAATATTGTTATGAAATATATATTGAACATACATGGTGTTCATTTCAATGACCTTAGAATTAGAAATATAGAAATTATTCGTAAAATGCTTTACGCTTTATCTCATGGGAGTAGTCAGAGTGAACCTAGTGTCAAGACACTCTGTTTGAATTGAGACATTGCGTGTTAAATGGCGGAAGGAACTCAACGCACCATATTATTGGCTAACAAAGGTGAACAGTAAAGTTTTTTGAGAGTAACTCGTAATAATAATTGTACTTTGGAGGCAGTTTATTTGAGTAGGTTTTTTTAGAATAATCAGCGGCGACGATCTGCTTGATCGTCGTGAGGTGCTTCCTGCTAGACAACGAACTTGAGAGGGCAATGGCGACCGAGCAATAGGCGGTATAACCTAGTACCTAGTGGGGCAACCATCTGGAAGAGGCTTCAACGACTTGCTGGAAGCAAAATACTTCCTAAAACGCTTGGTGCAGAAGGCAACGAGGAAACCACTGCACTACTTTTCCTAGTAATCAGCTTCACATGTGAATAAAGTCGACAAAATCACGGCCCCGGTACCCGGCACGTCCCTTAAATGGGACAGAGTTGCGAAAAAAATCCGGAGTGAAACCTTTGAGAATTGCAGAACGTGGAATGTTAGAAGTTTAAGAGCCCAGATAAGATTTAAAGATCGTATATTAGGAATTGCTGCCAGGAATAGGACTGAATATGCAAGGGAGAGCTGACTGCCAACCTTCACTAGTTGGAGAAGCACTAAAAGAAGAAGAAAGGTTTTTTTGTTAAAATTTTTAATTATTCGGCGCAAGCAATTACTTCTAAATTAATTTTATATGTGAATTACATACTGGAACTGAGAGCGCCAGTGGTTAGCGCAGAGAGGCACAAAGCGTGCAACTGTAAACACGACAGGTTGTGGGTTCGATTCATACTCAGGAAATGCTTAGCATTTTCATTTCGTGTGGTAGCAAGTCAAAGCACGGCGTTGAGGTTCCACCACATGAGCACGCAATGCCTCAAATCCGGTTGAAATTAGAGGAGGCTGCCCAAGTTTGTTGAAGGAGGGAACAGGGGAGAGTGTCTTAACACTAGGTTCCAACGGGATTTCCCTCTGGCTATTCTGCTATGTGCGGGATACAGCGTGATGTTAAAAAAATTGCATACTAAGAAAATAAAATGTTGGAAACGAAAATTTATAATTTGAACACTTAACTTGGGATTCGAACTCATGAAACAGTACAAATAAATGGTTAATTTAGCAGATTTGATAACTTTACAGAAAATATTTGTTGATGATCACTGGAATTCTCCATTTTCTACTCGAGCAAACTATAATATTTTAAAGTCTTAATACTAGGTACTCACGTTCCCTCTGTCTACCCTGCTATATGCGGGATACAGCGTGAAGTCAAAAAAAAGGAGGAGAAAAAATGGGGACATGTCAGAAGCATATAAAAAAAGTATCATCGAAATTAGTTCACCCAGTATAAAGTTACACAGTAACACATAAAAAAACAGTCAAATTGAAAAACTCTCCTCATTTGAAGTCACTGAAAAAAAAATTGACTCGGAAAAGAACCGGTGACCAACGCTTTGGACAATGCAAACATAATATATTATTTATACGTGAAAGAAATTTTTTAGATCCCTTTTTACGAAAAGGACGCAGACGGAGGAGCATGAAACTTGGCACACTTATAGTTTATATAGAGAGGGAGTGCATAATGCAATTTTTTTTAAATAATGCATGAAAAGTATATTAAATTAATAAAATCAATGTTACACACACCACCATGGTTTGACATTCTTTTTTGTATAAAGTGACACATACATTCCTTAAGACAACAACGCGTTGTTAACGCGTCAACGGGGACACTAGTACAAATAATTAAAGATATATCAATAAGAAATTTATTTTAAAAAAGACACAATATATAGCATTTATAAGTTTTAAACGACTATAAATGTCTTTAGAGAAAATCATATTAAGAACATTACGATCGAAATTCCTCATAACTTAAAGTAAATAAAAGTTTACGATATCTTCCTAATTCTTTACGATGCTTTTTGATTAACCGACTTGAAAAAAATGAAAGAGTTTTCAAATTGATTGTTACCGCATAACTTTTGTTTGAGTGAACCGATTTTGATGATACTTTTCTTATATGATAGCTAGTGTTTTTGATGCACTGATCTAAATTATCTAAATGGGACCACCATTTAAATTTTGTCAAGATGATATTTAATTTTTTGAGTTATTTATAAAAAAAAATTTCGTCCAATTTATTTAAAGTCGGTTGTCTTTTTTTGTTGAAATTTGAATTGATTTATACATTCATAGAGATACATAGCTTCACGCTGTATCCCGCATATAGCAGGGTAGGCAGAGGGAACCTAGTGTTAAGACACTCCGTTGTAATATTTGTTATATTAACTTTATTTATTTTACAGGTTTATTTATTTTAAGCGCCTGTCGTGGTGCAAAGGCACAAGCGTGCGATTATAAACGCGACAGGTTGTGGGTTCGATTCCCACTCCAGGAAATATAAAATTGTATATTTTCATTTCTTGGGTTTGGAAACAAGGCAAAAGCGCGGCGATGAGTTTCGCCACTCAACACGCAATGCCTCAATTCGGCGGAAAGTGGGGAACGGAATTGTCGAAAGAAAATGGAGTGTCTTAACACTAGGTTCTATGGTTCCCTCTGCCTACCACGCTACATGCGGGATACAGCATGAAGTTAAAAAAAAAAAATTTACAGGTTCACGGTTTTACCTGCATGAGAGAGTAGTAATAGGGAATTTATTGTCCAAACACTCCGTTCTCGACTTTTTGCCCCAATTCTAGACATTACGTTTTAAGTGGCAGAACTCAAAACCACACTTTGTCTTACCAGAGCGGAAAAATGAAAATTATTTAAATATTATTATAATCATTTCCTGCAATGGGAATCGAACCAACAATCTCTTGAGTTTATAGTCAGATACTGTCCCACTGCGCCACTATGGCATATCTTTCATTTTATCTAAGCACCATAATTTCTTCAAGAAATCTTTCTATTTTTACAATATTATTAAAAAAAAATCAAAAATATTATAAAAATAAACTTACCGTTAAAAATTCAACGTAAAATCTAAAATCCACTGAACACACACAAAAAATCTAACACCACATCATAATTCCATAACAAAAATGCTGAACCGATTTTGATAATGTTACATCAATTTTACAAGCGGTTTTCACATACATATATAAAATGAACAGTCTGTATGCACGTTATTATGTAAAAAAACTATATAAATATACATATATAATGTTAACACGTCCGTCAATACCGACGGTTACTTGCGTACTGTCTCTAGCTATGTTTGAACTTGGGGAGTTTCAAGAGCGCGATCTTATTCTTGGTAGGCTTTAAAATATCTATAAATATAGAGACCATTATGGCTTAGATAACGTGTGACTGTAAACGCGTTTGGGTGTGGGTTCGATTCTCAATCGGGAGAATGACATTTATTTATTTATTATTATTTTTTTAGTTTCACACTGTATTTCGCATATAGCAGGCTAGACAGATGAAACCTAGTGTTAAAACACTCCGTTCCCCACTTTCCGCCGAACTGAGGTATTACGTGCTGAGTGGTGTAACTCAACGCCGCTCTTTGCCTTGTTACCAGAGCAAGGAAATGAAAATACTAAATATTATTTAATATGTTTATTTTCTGGAGTGGGAATTGAACCCACAATCTATCACGTTTACAGTCGCACTATTGTGCCTCTGCGCCACAACAGGCATTTTATTTAAAATATTTATAATAATTAACATTCATATATAACGCCTGTCGTGGCGCAGAGGCACAAGCGTGCGACTGTAAACGCGGCAGGTTGTGGGTTCGATTCCCACTCCAGGAAATGGAAGTTTTCACTTCCTGGAAATGGAAACAAGGCAAAGCGCGTCGTTGAGTTCCGCCACTCAGCACACAATGCGTCAATTCGGCGGAAAGTGATGAACGGAGTGTCTTAACACTAGGTTCCCTCTGCCTACCCTGCTATATGCAGGATACAGCGTGAAGCTATGTATGTAACATTCATATATAAAACATCGTCGGATTTCATCAAACAGCCAGTTATTATATATTTACGAAAAATATGTATAATACTGACAATTAAGGATGGGATAGATAATTATAATATTCCGATTAATATAATTTAAATATAATCGTTCCCCCAATTGGAAATCGAACCTACGATCACCTTTACAGTGAAATGCTGTGCCACTGACTTCCAAGCTATGGTATTTTTTGGGGACCTGAGATCATAGTATTAAGACACTCCGCTTCAGATTGCCGTTTCTCACTTTCCGCAGAGAGCAGAAGTACCACCTGATGGTAAGTGGTTACCTTTGCCTATGGACATCTACAACACCAGAGATGTTGTAGATGCGTTGCCGACCTAGAGGAAGTTGAAAGTGGGGAGAATGTAGTAGTCCGCAATCGGAACCACCACATTTGGAGAAAGGATGGGTGGGAAAGGGGTAAACTTGTCTTACATGCCATTGAACTGAAACACATCATTAGGTATTTGGCGGTTCGACTATTAGGTATGTTAGTACTTGTTTAATTTGAAATTATAGCCTTTTGACTTATTTGTTTCCCACTAGGGCAAAGAGTCCGTACATACAGTTGAGTATTACTACGTAAGTTTCACGCGTTGTAACTACGATCACTCACCTTGATGACTTTATAACTTTTTTCTGACCATATTTTTTAAGCATATTATCTAAGATATGAATATACCGTTACAGTTGGTATATATATTGTAAGACGATGGTTTTGAATTCGATTCTTGCTTTAAACATAAAAATCTTTCTACATATTTACTCTAACTCCAAGATTTTTTTTAACTTCACGCCATATCCCGCATAAAGCAGGGTAGGCATAGAGAATCAGATAACCTGTGTTAAGACACTCCGTTCTCTTTTAACATTTCCGTTCCCCACTTTCCGCCGAATTAAGGAGTTGCATGCTGAATGGCGGAACTCGACGCCGCGCAACTCCAACTCATCGACTCCACTACACTCAAAAATAAATAATTAAGCGATATCAAAGATCCTTCTTTGTGGTAACGCACATATATTTATTCAAAATGAAACATTGTTTAAGATTTTTTAGAGCTACTGATTCAGCGCCGTTTAAATTTAGTTAAGACCTGACAAATAGTTTTTGAGTTATTCGTAATAATTGTACATATTAGTATATATTACTTGAAGTCGGTTTTCTTTTGTTAAAGTTTCAATTATTTACATTTTTACGCGATCGCTCACGTGTATAGATAACTATACACGTTTATTGTTAGTGTAATCTAGCGTAACCGTATAATTACTATTTTTAATATGTGTGTAAAATGTTACCATTCGAAACCATTAAACGGTGAGCGTGTAAAATTTAAAGGTTATTCCTATGGAATAAATTATTTCGATTTTGAAACTATAGTAGAATAGTGGATTATTAATATAGAGACGATTGTTGTGGGTTCGATTTATACTGCACAAAATATAAGTAAAAAAAATGTAAGTTATAAAGATTTTAACATTAACACAGTGAAAATAACGGATAAAGTGGAGAACGGAAGTGTTAAAAGAGAACGGGATGTCTTAACATTAGGTTCTCAGGTTCCCTCTGCCTTCCCTGCTGTATGCGCGATACAGCGAGAAGCTAGGTAAGTAAGTAAGAAAACAATTTCAGATAAAATGCACAACAAAATAAAATTGTTAAGGATAACTCAAAAACTTCTCGTCAGATCTTTACAAAATTTAAATTGGATCAAATCAGAAGCACTGGCTATCATTTAAAGAAAGAATCATCGAAATCGCTTCACCCAGTAAAATAATATGCGGCAACACACAGATAAAAATCCAATCAGTTAATACAGTTCAATTTAGAAAATCGGAAACCAGAGAATTTTTTCACTACATTTTCTCCGCCTAACGCCTGTCGTGGCGCAGAGGCACAAGCGTGCGACTGTAAACGCGACAGATTGTGGGTTCGATTTCCACTCCAGGAAATTTAGTATTTTCATTTCTTGCTTCTATAATAAGGCAAAGCGTAGTTGAGTCCCGCCACTCAACACGCAATGCCTCAATTTATGGAAAGTGGGGAACGGAATTGTTGCAAGAGAATGGAGTGTCTTAAGACTAGGTTCTCTGATTCCTGCCGACCCTGCTATATGCGGATACAGCGTGAAGTTAAAAAAAAAAAAAAAAAATTCTCCGCTTTCCTCATAAAGCACGATATGGCTATTCTTATATTTATACTTACATGAACTTAACACTTCCTGTTATATTTCCTAGAAATATCTTGTACATTGATTTCTAAGTATCGAACAATACGTTTTTGTTTGGTGTTATATGAATTAATTGGCCTTTCATGCTTGTTAAAATTGTTTTTTGTAGTTGGTACAGTCGTTCTGGGTTCATTCTAATAGGGAATATTTATTTTAGTTTTTTCTTTTAAATTAGCTATCATGGTGCAGTGTTTGACTGTAACTTTTAAAGTGTTCAGTAATTATCATTTTTTTCTTTATACATAGAGTCAAACTATGAAAGTTCTAAATATATTTTTTTTTTTTTATGGATACCGGATGGCAAACGAGCAGAAGGACCGCCTGATGGTAAGTGGTTACCTTCGCCCATGAACATCTACAACACAAGATATGTACTAGATGCGTTGCCAACCTAGAGGATACAGATGGAAAGGGAGGATAATGTAGTAGTCCGCTATCGGAACCACCACATTTTGGGGAAAGGATGGGTGGGAAAGGGGAAAACCTGGCTTACATGCCATCGAACCGGAACACATCATAAGATATTTGGCGGTTCGTCTTTGACATGATAGTGGTCGCGAACCAGACGGAGGACGAACCTCCTACCACCAAACAACTCAAAATATCTACTCGTCAGATCTTAACTAAATTTATTTGGGACCACATCAGAAGTACTAATTTTTACATAGTTTCACGTAGTTTCCCGCATATAGCAGGTGGGTTTGGTAACAAGATAAAGCGCGGCGTTGAGTTCCGCCACTCAGCACTCAATGCCTCAATTCGGCGGAAAGTGGGTAACGGAGTGTCTTAACACTAGTTTCTCAGGTCCCCTCTCCCTACCCTGCTATATGCGGGATACAGCGTGAAGCTATGTATGTATATATGTAATTTTGGATTAACTAAAAGAACTCGTATTATGTCTCATATAATTATTTTTTCACAGTTTTACACTTTTTTCTGCATAACAAATTAAATAGAGAACTTAGTGACAAGACACTCCGTGGTGTAAAAAACATATTACAAGAACAACACATACAACATAATCATTTAACATACAACGCCATCTGTTTTTGAATTTATTAACTATTTCCAAAGATTATTAATATAGAACTGCTTCCAGCAGTTTTTCGATTGTATGCTAGATGGCGACACTACTTTATTGTAAAAGTATTATTTATTGTATCGTTAAACACACTTTTTATATATTTTGTAGATATTTTTATAAAAATATCGATTTCTTTTGTTTTTTTTTGACATTATTTGATATTTATTATATTTTCATATTAACGCTGAAATGAACATGAAAAAGAGTTGTCCTATAATAAACAAATTAAATAATTAAAATTTATTTTTTTACATTAAAAAAATCGACTTAAAACCCATACTTTCTTAAATTATCGATATAGTTCCAAATGTTAAAATTATGACGAATAACTCAGAAAATATTCATTAGATCTTCGCTAAACTTTAAAGGGAACCGTATCAGAAACATTAGCTGTCATACAAAAAAAATGGTGAACCCAGTAAAAAGTTATAGATATAAAAAAATACTAGAAAACCTCCTCCCTTCTTTAAAATCCGCTTATACGTACATAGCTTCACGCTGCATCTCGCATATAGCAGGGTAGGCAGAGGGAACCTAGTGTCAACTCCGTTCCCCACTTTCCGCCGAATTGAGGCATTGCGTGCTGAGCGGCGGAACTCAACGCCGCGCTTTGCCTTGTTACCAAACCCAGGAAATGAAAAATTAAATTTCCTGAAGTGGAAATCGAACCTACAAACTGTCGCGTTTTCAGCCGCACGCTTGTGCCTGTGCGCCACGACAGGCGTTTTTAATTTTTTGATATAGATAATTAAGCTTAGGACTTAGTACCCATGAGACCTGACTTCAAATCTTGCTAAATTATTGAGGTGACACGCCTTGAGGGAAATTACTTACATAAGTTTTAATTTGAATGTCAAAAGAATATATTTTTTAACTGATTTGAAAAAAGGAGAATAAATAATAATAAAGTCAAATAATAATAATAAAGTCGAGTTGACAACCTTATGGTTGTCAACTCGACTGTATGTTTTTTATATAGTTATGTATACTACAGTAAATAGTTGCAGTAACGTATAACTGTAGTTTCGGAGAAATTCGTAATAATTGTACTGTTTCGTGCATTTTGAAGTACATTTATCTTTTTTGTTGGAAAAATCTTAATTATTAAATGGTCAATCTTGGTAATGACATCCATTACTTACAGCTGTTGAAACAGAATGAGGTTTCGTCACTCAACACGCAATGTCTAAAAAGTGAACAGTGAAGTTTCTTAACACTAGGTTCTTTCTGCCTATTCTGTCAACCATAAATGTATAAATTTACTATTTTGGCTAAACTTTCGTAACATGAAGATATTTTTTAAGTGGTGTGTTTGAAAAATTATGGGATTAACATAAATCACACAATAACAATCTCATCGATTATATACGATTTTGCGGCTGACTAGCAGAATACACCATATTTATTTTCATTTTTTAATCAAAAAGGTGGCAAATGACAAGAAGAACCAACTGATGGTAAATGGTTACCTTCGCTCATGGTCATCTATAACGTCAGAGGAATTGTGAATGCATTGCTGGCCTAGAGTGTACAGATGGAAATGGGAGGAGACAATGCAGTGGCCATGATAGTCCGCCATACGAACCACCACTTTCTGAGGAAGGGATGGGAAGACGAACCCCCACCGCAAACGCCGTTCCTTATTCCTATAAGAAACGGCGGTTGCGGTGGGGGTTCGTCTTCATGGCGCAGTGAGATAGTGTCGGACTGTAACCGCGACTGGTTGTGGTTTTGATTCCCACTTGAGAGAATGATTATATTTAAATTACTTTTATTTCCCCTTTGGTAAGACAAAGCGCAGCGTTGGGTTTCGCCATTTGATACGCTAATGTCTCGAATGTATGAATGGGGAAAACAAAAAATTATCATCTGTTAAATATCATATATTATTATCTTTATTTTAACGCCAGATCTTTATAAAATAATTAAATTCCATTAAAGTAAACAAACAAAGTGAACTATAAGTACTTGCAAGTTGCAACTTTACTTTTCTAACCAGACTCATTAGTATACTCGTAAGACGCTTAAGACTGTATTCTGAAAGAAGGCACTTTCCTTCTAATGCACTTTAATAAGCTTTTTGTATTTACTTCAAAGTTTATTATACTCTGTTAGGAAATAGAAAAAATAGCCGTTTCTTAAAAAAAAAAAAAAAAATAGTCCCGCTGAGTTTCTTGCGTCGGTTCTTCTCAGGTCTGAGGCATTAAATTTAGTGAACCGGTGGTAAATTATTTGACGTTCAAAAAATGAAGCTTGTAATTTCTTATTTTGAATAAAATTATTTGACTTTGACTTTTTTTTCTGTTTTAGCTTCACTCTGTATCCCGTTCATACTACTATGTACCCTATATTACCCTACGGTAAGCAAAGGGAACCTGAGAACCTTCTATACTTTCAAGTATTTTTCTTCTTAATCAGGGTAGTCAGAGATAATAGTGTCAAGACACTCCTTTCGCTGTTTTCTGTTCGAATTCGGAACCCTTTTTTCGCCTGGTACAACTTAAAATGCATCTCTCATAGACGCATAATAATAATAATAATAAACAAAATGACGAAATAATCATAAAAATATAATAAACTAAATGAATAAATAAGGAAAGTAGGGAACAGAAATGTTAAAAGAGAACGGAGTGTCTTAACACTTCGTTCTCAGGTTCCCTCTACCTACTCTACTATGTGCGGTATACTCATACAGCGTGAAGTTAAAAAAAATTAGAAATAATCAACTTTTTTAACTTTATCTCGTCAAGGTAAAACAGAATGAACCTCGAGGAGTCAATATATTCCTTCCTGTTTTCATTTAATCAGTTATTGAGTGTTAAATGGCGGAACTCAACGCCGCACTTCCTCTTACCAGAAAAGAAAATCAAAATATTTTCTAAACAAGTGAATAAAGCTTTTAATACTTTATTCGTCTTAACGCCTTTCGTAGCTCAAAGGCACAAGCGTGCTACTGTAAACGCGGCAGGTTCTGGGTTCGATTCCCATTACAGGAAATGTAATTTTTCATTTCCTGGGTTTGGTAACAATTAAAAGCGCGGCGTTGAGTTCCGCCACTCAGCACGCAATGCCTTAATTCGGCGGAAAGTGGGGACGGAGTGTCTCAACACTAGGTTCCCTTTCCTTGCTATATACGGGATAGAGCGTGAAACTATGTATATATAATATGTACTCGTTTTATACTTCGCTTATAAATTAAAGCTCTGTAAGATAAGAGTAAATAAATTACGTTATCAGTATAAGTAATGGGTAAAAAAAGAGAATAGCCTGACCCTTTTTTTTGCAGTATTTTCTGATCATTACGGACATGTAGGCTTTTAATTAAAGTTTCCGTTAAATTATTAAAAAACGACTTCACACTTTATCCCGCATAGCAGGGTAGTGAGAGAGAACCTAGTGTTAAGACACTCCGTCAGCCACTATCCGCCCGAATTCAAGGAATTGCGTGTTATGTGGCGGGACTCAACGCCGCGTTTTTCCTAACTGGTGAGCTAGGAAATCACAATAATTTGACAAATATTTTCATTCCACCAAGTTTATAGCCAGTCCACGTCGCACTGCGCTAAAATAGCATCAAAAAATATAAAAAATAATCAATTTAATCCGCTCTCCACTTTCCTTCTTCTACCTGAACTGAAGACATTCCATATTTCGTGATGGAACTTAACGCCGCGTGAACGTTCATTCAGGCGAAAAGAGGAATGTCTTGACACTAGATTCATTCTAACTGCCCTGTTATGCGTGAAAGTGCAAAAAATAATTTAATATAATTTACTAAAATGGTTTTTCTTATATGTATTTACATTTAATTTAATACAATCCACTAAAAAGGTTTCTCTCATATGCAATCATATTTGCTTTAATAAAGCACTCCTTAGATTAACATTTGACACACAAAGCTGACTCAACCGGTCTGTAACAGAGTTCAGTAGTCAATGTTACTTCAATAACGTAATGGGATGCTGTAGTGTTCCATCTTGTTAGGACCAATGTAACTTGAATATTATCAGAATCAAAATCAAAATATTCTTTATTCAAGTAGGCTATTACTAGCACTTTTGAATCGTCCATTTACAAAGGTGTCAGTCGTGTCAGTCCTAACGAAAGCTACCACCGGCTCGGAAGGCAGTTCTGCTGAGAAGAGCCGGCAAGAAACTCAACAGTTGCCCTTTTCAAATAATTTGTTTACAATAAATATACAACTATGATGAGCCTCCCGGGTCAGCGACAACAGCATTTAATTCCACACATTGACATCATTATAGTATTCTTGAACAGAACAATATACTTTTTTTAATTATATGTTCTTAATCTTAACTTTAAAGTGTTGAAGTAAATTAAAATTATATACTAATATTTATTATATAGTCAGTAGCAGGTTTTGTAAGTATTTTCTTTTATAGCTCACGCCTTTTCCCGCATTGGAGGGTATTCAGTTTCACTCGATTCAGTCAGATTAATCCTAATTCGAACGAACAAAACAAAGCACGGCGTAAAGTTCCGCAAAAACAAACGCAATGTGTCAGATTAATTTTCTAAATCTTTTTTTTCTAGAGTAGCGCAGTAAGACATCAGTTGACTCTAAATTCGAGTGAAAGATAATATTTAAATTATTGACATTTCGCCTCTTTCTCTCTTGTCTCTGACTACCCTGTTATGGGGGAAAAAGAGTGAAACTCAAACATTTGATGCAATTCACTAAAAAGGTTTCGCTTATATGTCTTTAATTTTAATTTAATACAATCCACGAAAAATGTTTCTCTCACATGCCTTCATATTTGCTTTAATAAAGCACTCCTTAGATTAACATTTGACACACAAAGCTGACTCAACCGGTCTGTAACAGAGTTCAGTAGTCAATGTTACTTCAATAACGTATATGGATGCTGCGGTGTTGCATCTTGCTAGGACCAATGTGAGATGAATATTACATTATTTGAGAGAATTTCAGTATTTTTATCGACTTCAAAAAAGGCGGAGGTTATTAATTCGACCGTATTTTTATGTGTGTTACCGCGTAACTTTTTAGTGGGTGTATCAGTTTTGATTATTCCATTTTTATATGATAGCTAGCAATGGCGAAGGATAAAAATTTTATATAGGTATGTATGTATATATAGGTCGAACTTGGACGAAAATATTATACATTACCATGGCATAGACTGTTAATCTTCTGTCGGGGTTGTTTTTTGCAATTCCGAATTTTTGTTGTCCTTTTTTTTGGCGTTCAGCCTACTCAGCCTGCTGGTAAATCTGCCACTGATTTATTGTAATTTACAAAAGTAAGCCGATAAGAATCGTGTTATATGACCGCTTTACAACTAATAGCTAGTATTTCTGGTGTGGTTTCCTTTAAATTTAGTAACGATGCAGTAATACTCATAAAAATACAGTTGAATTGAGAAGCAACTCGACGTCGATTAAAAATATATAGATAATTGTTCATACAAGATTTGTATTTGGTAACATTTGATAAGGATGTCTTCTAACGGTCACGTACCTGAAAAGAAAATATTTAATTGAGACATATTACATATATTTTTAATTATTTGGCAAAATTACATAAAATCTCTAAATTGTAATGTATGTGTTATTCTGACATCAAGCTGCCAACTAGCTAAATTACTACAAAGTGTCATCTAGATACATTCAATAGTTTTTGCGTGAAAGAATAACATACATTCAAATACTGACTGAGTCGGACATAACTCATTTCTTTCTATATATTAAAATTATTTTTAATATCTGCTGAGTTAAAATATATCGCAGGGTTAAGTTTCGTAATCCACAACTAAATAGTCCCTGTTTTTATATGAAAAAAGCTGGCTGAGGCTGTTTCTAGCTTATTATTGCTTTTTTTTTTAGCTTCACTTGTATCGCGCCCAAACAATGTAGGCAGAAGGAACCTGAGAACCTAGTGTTAAGACACTCCGATTTATTGTTTAAATGTTAAATTAATTTATTTATTACATAAATTTAATCATACTGAAAGAACTGACAGATATTTTTACCTGACACAGTCCTGAGCACAATCTCTCAGTCGACAGTAACTGCAGCTACATGCGGAGTAGCAGGAACCGGAGTCCAGGCTGACGGAATCGAACTGACGTACTCCGGTACTCGGTGGTTGTGAGTGACGCCACCTGAAATTTCACAAAGGAATTTTTTTAATATTGTTAAAATGTTAAACACATATAGGATCCAAAATACATATTTTAAAAGATGCGTAAAAGTTATGATTATTACCCAATAACTATTATTATTCTCCAAGGATTTGAAACAGCGCCGGGTTCGAGTCCTGTTACGTTCAAATTTTTAATCATTATTATCTATACGTGAAGCAAAAACTTTGGACCCCTTTTTACGAAAATTATGCGGACGGAACAGCATCAAACTTGGCACACTTATAGTAATAACTATAAGTGTGCCAAGTTCGCTATATAAGCTAATAAGCTTATATAGCGAAGGGGTGCAGAATGATAGTAACTTTTTAAAATAATACAAATTATTAAAATAAATGTTACACACACTACCATGGTTTAACATGCATATTTATATAAAGTGACATATACGTATCTAGGACGCGTAATTAACGCGTCAACGGGGACACTAGTCATTATAATTTATTATTATAAATAGCATCCTTTTTCACTAACAGTTGTTTTTTGGGGTACAGATAGCAAACATATGTAACTAAATCTTTTTATTTTTAACCGACTTTTAAAAAACGCAGGAGATTCTCAATTCGACGATAGTTTTTTTGTGTTACCGCATAACTTTTTACTGCTTATATGATAGCTAGTGCTTCTAACGTGATTCCATTTAAATTAAGTTAAGATCTGATAATTAGTTTACGTGTTATTCGTAATAATATTACTTTCTAGTACATTTTATTTGTAGTCAGTATTTATGTTAAAATCTAAATTATTTTTTCTAATTTAAAAAAAAATATATTTACCTCGCACTCTTTGAGTCCATATGTTCCACAACAACGTTCCATGTCCTATGAATGAGGTATAACAGAAAGAGAATCCTTGAAGACTCAGGGTTGGGAGCCTCCTTTCTCGACCATCGCCTACTGTTGGAACTGCTGAAACTGGTGCCCATTTTGATAAAGCGTTTACGACATTTGATAGGAAGATGTTTTGGAGTTTGACCTGAAAGGAATTTGTAAACTTTTTTTATATGCGTTACTAAATATGTTTGACTGTAACCGCAATGGTTATGGGTTTAATTCTCACTTGGAAATATAATTATTTATAAATAATTTCATATCATCGTTTTGGTAAGACAAAGTGCGGCGTTGAGTTCCGTCACTCAACATACAACGTCGTCAATGGTTCTCTCTTTACAGGAAAAAGCGTGTAGATCCTAAAAAAATGATAAAGTGTTCTTATGTTGTTTATATTGAATCTTAATTTCTTAAAGGATCTGAGTAAGTAAGTGAAAAAAAAAATAAAAAAAAAAAAAAAATTAAAAAAAAAATTAGATTAACAAAATTAATTTGATTTAATTTTCTATATAATAATAAATTTTGAATAAAAAGTTTTTTAATTATTTTTTTGAATTCTTAGAAATATTTTGATGACGGAGAGTAACTTGCGCTTATTTATAAAATATTAAATGTGCTGCTATAAAGTCAAAGTCAAAGTCAACACTTTATTCAAAATAAGAAGTTACAAGCTTCATATTTTGAACGTCAGTCAATTTACTACCGGTTCACTAAATTTAATGCCTCAGGACCTGAGAAGAACTGGCGCAAGAAACCTCAGCGTGGGACTTATTTTTTTTTTTTTTTTTTTATAAATAAGCTACACTATTTTAAGATATATAGGTATGTTGAACCTGTCGTGTTGCAGAGGCACAAGCGTGCGACTGTAAACGACAAATTGTGGGTTGTCTTCGATTCCCACCCCAGAATTTTTTTTTTCCAGAGTTTGGTGGTCAAGGCAAAGCGCGGCTTTGAGTTCCGCTACTCAGCACATAATGCCTCGGCCCGGTGGAATGGAATGGAAAGTGCCTTAACACTAGGTTCCTCTCTACTCCTGCTATATGCGGGATACAGCGTGAAGCAATGTATGTAAATAGATGTATTTTTTAGCTTCACGCTGTATCCCATACATAGCAGGGAAGGCAGAAGGTACCAGAGAACCTAGTGTTAAGACACTCCCCTCTATTTTAACGTTTCCGTTCCCCAATTTTCGCCGAATTGAAGCATTGCGTGGTTGAATTCAATGCCGTGCAAATAATAATAATATTCCCCTAAAAAAGAATCGAACCCACAACCATTACGTTACACTAATCAAACATACCCTTCATATCGTAATTGGAAAGAAAAACAATGAAACTCAAGCCAAAACTTTGATTTGTTTCAAAAAATTGATTTGTTGAACGTTTGAGATACATCTTTCATCGGAGAAACAATAAATAACCTTAAACGTATCTCTCGGAGCTCGATATCTTTGGAATATTTCAAAATGTCTATGGAAAGAGGTATAACTTGAAATTTTAATAATTTTATTACAGCTTAGCGCTATAGAGACTTGTCGTGGCGCAGAGAGAGAGAGAAAATTTTAATTCGTTATATACAATAAAGTATAAATAAATAAATTCCAAATTATACAATTATGGCGATGTTACTTCTGGATATTCGCCAAACTATTTTATAATTATTAATTTATAGAGACCATCGTAGCGCAGTAGGACAGTGACTAACAGTAAAGACAGTCGGTCGTGGGTTCGATGCCCACTCGAGAAATGATTTTATTAATATTGTTTTTCCGTTCTGGTATAGTTGATTACTGTTAATCAACTCCAATTTTAAATCAGTGGAAAATTAAGAATGGAGTGTCTTAACACTGTGTTCTCTACTAAGCGGTAAAAAATGTCAGTCTGTAAAAAAACTAAGTTATGCCTCTTTCCTAAATCCCAAATAAACTCACAAAATCTGGCCACTTTCTTTCTTTACCAATATCCTCAACGTGACTAAGACGTTTCAGAGATAGTAGTGTTAGGGTATTTATCAATATCAGTACAGTAGTTCTCCTAACTTCCGTTTCTACGAAAATTAATCACACATATTGTGTGGTAAATTAATCATTTCTAATTTACTAGATTATCCCATACTAGGTGTTACTCGTGACTACGTTTGCGTGGACAAATAAATATATACATACATAGCTTCACGCTGTATCCCGTATATAGCAAGGTAGGCAAAAAGAACCAGTGAATCTAGTGTTAAGACACTCCATTCTCTTTTAACATTTACGTTTCCCACTTTCTGCTGAATAGAATGCTGAGTGGCGGAACTCAACGCCGCGCTTTGTCTTATTAGCAAAATGTGGAAATTAAAATACTATATATTTAGAAAACGTATAAACATTTCGTTTCCTACGTGGGTGATTAACACTTTAAAACTTCAAAAATGCTATATATTATTCAATATTTTAATTTCCTGGAGAGAAAGTCGAACCCACAACCTGTCACGTCACACACATATTTAATACATTTTTATACCTTTGCGCCACGACAGATTTTAGCTACATTTACTATATATATTTAATACAGATTAAGTTAATTAACGTCTCTGTTACCCACACGTAGTAAATAATACTTTCAAACTGTTTTCAATTAAACACCCAATAACTCAGCAAAGTAAATCTATTGCCACGGCCAAGATTAATGGTGCGCTACGGTTTACGACATTAAAGGTAAATTAACTAATAAAATAACTTCGTATTTTATTCGCTTATTTGATTTTTTTTTATTGTTGTTAGTGAAATAAATGTTTTGTTTGCGTAAGGCCATTGTAGCGAAGTGGTAGTGTATGCGCGATTGGTTGTTGGTTCGATTCTCATTCAGGGAATAATGAAATTTAATTTATTTTCATTTTCTATAGTAAGACAAAGAGCAGCGTTGAGTTCTGCCATTTAATACGCAATGTTTGAATTCAGGCGGAATGCGGGGTACGGAGTGTCTTGACACCAGGTTCTAGGTTCAAGGACACTAGGTCTAAATACCTTGCTATGAAGGATAGCCTTAAGCTGTTCTTTATTATTAAAAATGTATGCCTTTAAATATGATTATTTAAAGGTATAAACGTGATTTTAACTTGTTTTTTCATAGACTCCCACTTTTTTTACATGGTATGACAATCCGTACTCTACCTTATGTCCAAACTCGCGACATTATCGTTTTTGTGAACAGACCGGGAAAATGTAAAATTATTTACATATATCAAACGCTTACATTACAGTGGGGAACGGAATTGTTGAAAGAGAATGGAGTGTCTTAACACTAGGTTCTCTGGTTCCCTCTGCTTACATGCGGGATACAGCGTGAAGTTAAAAAAACAACGCGTATGTGTGCGACTGACAAATAACATACGGGTGAACCTACTAGTCGAAGAAAGCTAAAATTTTACATGTAGTCTTGGGGAGTGTAGGGGAGCACTAAGAAAGAACTCTCTCTTAGTCCTTCTTGAAATCCGAATGAAAACAGAATTTTAGGTTTTATATAAAGTCCTCGCAAACGTAGTCGCGGGATACAGTCAGTAATTTATAAATCATTCCCCCCAGTAAAGGTTTTGAGAAATAAATAAAACCGTCTTCAAATAAAATGCACTAAGAAGTTAATTTATTACGAATAACTCAAAAACTCATCAGATCTTAATAATTTTATTGGGACCACATCAGACGCGCTAGCTATCACATAAAAAAATCATTTTAATCTATTCACTCAGTAAAATACACGCCTGTCGTGGCGCAGGGGTACAAGCGTGCGACTGTAAACGCGACAGGTTGTGGGTTCGATTCCCACTCCATGAAATTTTCATTTTCTGGGTTTGGTAACAAGGCAAAGCGCGACGTTGAGTTCCGCCACTCGGCACGCAATGCCTCAATCCGGCGGTGTCTTAACACTAGGTTCCCTCTGTCTACCCCGCTATATGCGGGTTACAGCGTGAAGTTAAAAAAAATGCACAAAAAATACACTCAAATTGAGAACCTCTTTTTTTGAAGTAGGTAAAAACTGTTCTACAATGGTTTTTGATATAATATCTATTAACACACCACTTATATTTAGTACATAACTAAATGGTCCAATTCAATTTTAGTAGTCATTATTGATGGAAATTTACAACGTTTTATGAAACGTGGGTAAAAGCCTTTGTTAAATATTAATTTATAAATAATTATTATCACTAGAGGCCAGAGGCGCAGTGGAATAGGTCTGACTGTAAACGCGAATAGTTCTGGGTTCGATTTCTACTTGGGGAACGATTACATTTAAATTTATTTTCATTTTCCCCTTTATAGTAACTATAATAGTACATAGCTTCACGCATATAGCAGGGTAAGTGGTAAGAGGGAACCTAGTGTTAAGACACCTGCTCCCACTTTCAACCAAATTGAGGCATTGGTGTGCTAAATATGGAACTCAACGCCGCTTTTGCCTTGGTAGACGCCGAACCCAGGAAATGAATAATTCCATTTCCTGGATTGTAATCGAACCTCAACTGCCAGCCGTATTTCTCTCTTTCTCTTTGCTGCTAAGCACAGTCGCACGCTTGTGCCACTTCCTGCGCTACGACAGGCCTTAACTATAATAGGGTATAACGTAATAAATATTTATTACAAGAAAATAATTATATATATTTATAAGGAAAATATTAAATAATAGTATTTTCACTTTTATAATAATATTTGCGTTGTATAAATATTTCCGTCATTCTCGAGTTTCGCCTTCCAAGATACCGAGAGTTACTGACGCCGACTTGGAACAGAAGTTAATGTTGAACTGGTATATGTTATATATCATAGTTATGTTTTGTCACTAAATTATAAGTCAAGGAAATCTATTTTTTTTAACTTCACGCTTATCCCGCATGTAGCAGGGTAGGCAGAGGGAAACCCAGAGAACCTAGTGTTAAGACACTCCACTCTCTTTCAACAATTCCGTTCCACTCTTCCAAATGGAGTATTGCGTTGAGGCGGAAACTCATCGCCGCGCTTTCTTGCCTTTGTTACCAAAACCCAAGTCGAAAATACTACATTTTACATTTCCTGGGAGTGGAATCGAACCCACAACTGTCGCGTTTTTACAGTCGCACGTCTGTGCTCTGCGCCAATAATGACAGGCGTCATATTTAAATATTAAATTAAATTATTACAAATATTATAGTATATTTTTAAAATTATTTTATTCACTTAAACAAACATTCTATAGTCCGTATCTTAATATCCGTTACTTTGTAACTAGATAAATATACCCTGTTTCAAATGACCATTCCCTAAATTAAATATGTACCTGGCTTCCCTAAATATATATCGGCTTCTCTAAATTTAACACCGGATCCCAGCATAGATGGATGTGACGTTCTCAGCTATTGATTTCCAATACAGCTCATAAATCTTACCGCAAGCGAGTAATAAATTGAAATTGAATGTGCTTAGGCTATTAATATTAGGAATTATAGTGACCCATTTCTATATATTATGATGGAATTCAAATTATTTTTATTTGTCTGCTCGAGTAGAAAGCAGCGCGGCGTCGAGTTCCGCATCTCAGTACGTTATGTTTCGATTTTATAGGGTAATTTTTTAAAAGTCCTACATGTCTGTAGGTATGTTCCTATTTTTAAACGTATTCAAAAAAAGGAGGAGACACTCAATTCGACCATATTTTGATGAGTGCTACAGCATAACTTTTTACTGATTTTGATGGGTGTAACAAAATTGATAATTTAAATTATTTTATAATATGATAGTCATTACTTCTGACGTGGTCCTATTGAAAGGGTTTACCAGGATAAGCTAAGAAAAACTGCACAAGCGTGTAATTAATTATTTTTTCCATTTTTATATTGCTTTTCATCTGAAATAGCGATACACTTAATTTTGTGTCCCTAACCCTTACAGGAAAGGAGTTAATTTAAAAAGTTAATATATTTTTTTTTTTTAGCTTCACGCTGTATCCCGCATATAGCGGGGTAGGCAGAGGAAACCAGAGAACCTAGTGTTAAGACACTCCATTCTCTTTCAACATTTCCGTTCCCCACTTTCCGCCAAACTGAGGCATTGCGTGTTGAGTGGCGGAACTCACCGCCGCGTTTGCCTTGTTACCAAACCCAAGAAATGAAAATATTAAATTTTACATTTCCTGGAGTGGGAATCGAACCCACAAACTGACGCGTTTACAGTCGCACGCTTTTGCCTCTGCGCCACGACAGGCGTTTATTTTCATTTTATTTATTACAGTTTATTTTCTCGGTATCTATTAAAGATAACTATATTTTTTTTTCAGAATTTTAGCACTATTAGTACTAAAAGATGAGAAGTTAATTTTTTGGGGGTGATTTTTTATACCAATCCCGGAGTTGAACCCCATATTAAAAAAAATCTCAAGTAAAATGCACTGAAAAATAAAATTATTACGCATAACTCAAATATGCGAGGCACAAGCATGCGACTGTAAACACGACAGGTTGTGGGTTCGATTCCCACTCCAGGAAATGTAAAATTTTGTATTTTCATTTCTAAGGCAAAAGCACGGCGTTGAGTTCCGCCACTCAACACGCAATGCCTCAATTCAGCGGAAAGTGGGTAACGGTATTGTTGAAAGAGAATGGAGTGTCTAACACTGGGTTCTCTGGTTCCCTCTGCCTACCCTGCTGTAAGGATACAGCGTGAAGTTAAAAAGAATAAAAACATATATATATATATATATATATATATATATCTTTATATATATATATATATATATATATATAACTCAAATATCACTCTTAGATCTTAAGAATATTAGAATGGGACCACATCAGAAAAGTGAATATACATAAAATACAATCAGATTAAAGATTCACTTGTTTTGGTTAGCTAAAATAAAAATGACTGTATGCATTTAAAAATATCTATAATATATAGCAATGTCCCCTTTGGGTAAATATTATGAAATTACGAATAACTATAAAATTACTCGTAGATTTTAAGTAAGTTAAAGAAACGGAAAGTAGAAGAGAGAGAGTGGAGAGCAGAAGTAGTATATATTCCAAGATAAGTTTATAAAGTTAATAGAATAACTAAGAATTTCTCATATATATGTAAATTCACCATTAATAGTGTAAAAGTAAAAAGTTATGACTGACCGTTAGATGCTAATATAACGTTTGTTGCATATATATGTTAATTGGATGACGTACGACTATATATCATAGACTATAAAGCGACTTCAAAAAGGAGGTTCTCAATTCGATTCTATTTTTTATGTTTTAATTTTTTACTGCGTGAGCCAATTTTGATGATTTTTACATAATGGCTAGTGATTCTGATGTTATCCCATTAATTATACAAATTTATTTAACATCTGATGACTGAGGAACGGAATTGTTAAAAGAGAATGGAGTATCTTAACACTAGGTTCTCTGGTTCCCTCTGTATACCCTGCTATATGCGGGATACAGTGTGAAATTAAAAAAAAAAATCTCATGACTAGTTTTTGAGTTATTCGTAATAATTTTACTTTTTAGTGTAAAATATCAGGATACCGACCAGGACCAGGATTAGAACCAGACCGATAGCGACCAGGATAATGAAAAGCGTCTTTGTTTAGTTTCTCGCTTTATCTCACACAGCATATTAGGCAGAGGAAACCTGAGAACCTAGTGTTAAGATACTCCGTTCTCTTAAGATTACTGTTCCGTCGATTTGAAGCATTGCGTGCTGAGTGCTGAAACTTAACGCCGCACTCTCTCTTGTTACCAGAGTGAGGAAATGAAAACATTATATAATAATCATTATAAATATTATAGTTTGAAGTGGGAACAGAACCCACGACCTGTCGGGTTTACAGGCGCACTTGTGCCTCTGCGCAACGTTTGGCTTCGTTTGGTCTGGCTTTGATTAGCGAAGCCAATAGAATTGACAATCAACTCAATTGTATGTAAAAATTAGAAGAGAGTCCTGTCACTAGATTCTCTCCGCTTTCTTTCTTAATATATTCTTTTTATATATGAAATTGTTTTATATATTAAAATTCCGCAAAATCAAATACATGCGAATGAGATAACAGTACAGTTCGAATAGCGGATATATTGTACTATCCATGTTAAACACTTTGAAAATTACCATAAATTATCTTTCTTATATATAACGTATGCTATTTAATAGTATAGAGAAAGCTTTAATAACCGACTTAGAAATAAAAGCGAGTATAAGCGAGAATGTTATAATCAGAATGAAGAAGAACGTGCTCAGGTGGTTTGGGCACGTCGAGAGGATGAGTGATGAAAGAAGGGTGAGAAAGATATATGAAGCAAAGGTGAGCGGTAAGAGAGGTAAAAAAAAAGTAATTTGTCGACATGATTTTACTTATCACTCGCGACCTACGCTAAAAACTGAGCTAAACTGAAAATTATGACTTTCCCTAGCTAAATACTGACTTTGCTGGTCCCATAACCTATAATTACTAATAAAACGAGCAGTTTTTGTAAAGATCACATTCTGCTTTATTTGACAGTTGTAAACCAGAGATAATATAGAATAGATCACAGACACGCTACAGTTCTCCTTTAATACTCATTTCGAGATCAATAAACAATAGGGGAGACTTCGGTTGACCTTCGAGAACACAGTATCAATGATACTGGAGGAAGGTCACGTAAAAAGCATGAGGACCCCCCCGGAGGGCATGCATGAAGAGGTTAATGACTGTGGACGAGGCGAAAGAGGTATGCAGGGACCGTAGCGTTTGGCGCTCCGTTCTCTCTGACTACCCCGCTAGGGATAAAGCCTGAACTTAGAATAGGAAGGAGCTAATAAGTTTGGCGTTACCGTATAACTTTATACTGGGTAAGCCAATATTGATGATTCTATTTTTTATATGATAGCTAGTGTTTCTATGTGGTCTTATTTAAATTTAGTTAAGATCTGACTTGTGGTTTTCGAGTTATTCGTAATAATATTCATTTTAGTATATGTTACTTTAAGTCGGTTTGGTTTTTCCTTTAAATTTTATTTATTTTACTTTTAGTTTTGGTCGTGTTCAGGTTCAGGTTCGAGTCTGGTGTAATTGAAATATATATATACTCTGATTTTTCTTTTTGCTTAGTGAAGAAATTCACTAAGTTTTAAGTCATCGAGGCACAGCGTCTGACTGTAAAGGCGGTTGGGTTTCGGTTGGATTCCCGTTTAAAGCAATTATTATGTTTAAATTAGTTTAATTCTCTGGTAAGTACAAATGCAATGTCTTAATTTCTGACGGAAAGTGGGAAACGGAGTGTCTTGACACTATGTTTCTGATTACCCTCTATGTGTGGAAAAGCGGACAAAAATTGTATCTTCCTTATATTTTTCAATTTCTTAGCCTAATTGCGGCTTTGGGCCAACATATGTCCAACCAGTGGTCCAGTTTAGTCGAAAAACAAAGAAATGAGAGATTGTTCACTAAATTTATTTACCTACTTCGTAAAATTAGATTACACTGATTAAAAGCTAACGTAATAAGAAAGATAATAAAACAACAATAAATTTTTATCTAATATAATTTAATTTGTAATGGCTACCGGAAGTTATTCAACATCCGGTGTAACAATATGATATTAAAACTTATGTTCTTAAGTAATAATCGATTAAGTTGTTTTATGAATATATTATAAATCTGAGACATTAAAATATTCATCTTAATTTTAATTTATGTTTCTATATGTTACTATATATTGAGGCCTGTCGTGGCGCAGTCACAAGCTTGCGACTGTAAACGCGAGGTTGTGGGTTCGATTCCCACTCCAGGAAATGAAAATATTAAATGTTTATAATAATAATTAATTTTTGGGTTCGACTTCCACTCCAGGAAATGGAATTTTTCATTTCCTGGGTTTGGTAACAAGGCAAGGCGCGGCGTTGAGTTCCGTCACTCAGCACGCAATGCCTCAAGTCGGCGGAAAGTGGTAAACGGAGTGTCTTAACACTAGGTTCCCTCTGCCTACCCTACTATATGTGGGGTACAGCGTGAAGCTATGTATGTATGTAATAATTAATATATTTTTATTTCCTCGCTCTGTTAACAAAACAAAGTGCGGCGTTAAGCTCCGCCATTCTGCACGCAATGCCTCTATTTTACAGAAAGTGTATCCCGCACATAGCAGGGTAGGCAGAGGGAACCAGAGAACCTAGGGTTAAGACACTCCGTTCTCTTTTAACATTTCCGTTACCGCGTACAAATTAACTCTGAACCTATTCCTGGTTAACATTAATTACATATGCACTATCGATTCATCAAGAAGTGTTTTTTGTGTACTTAGTAATCTACTAATCAATAATTACATCGTAAATCATGTAACATCCCTACTAATATTATAAATGTGAATGTGAGTTTGTTTGTTACGCTTTCACGCCAAAACTACTGAACTGATTGTCATGAAACTTTTTACACATGTTCTTAAAGGATATAGGGTACTTTTTACTGAAAAAAAATGTATTTTGTTTATTGGCTTTGTTCTTTGGTGGTAGGAGGTTCGTCCTCCGTCTGGCTCGCGACCACTATCATGTCAAAGACGAACCGCCAAATATCTTATGATGTGTTCCGGTTAGATGGCATGTAAGCCAGGTTTTTCCCCTTTCCCACCCATCCTTTCCCCAAAATGTGGTGGTTCCGATAGCGGACTACTACATTATCCTCCCTTTCCATCTGAATCCTCTAGGTTGGCAACGCATCTAGTACATCTCTTGTGTTGTAGATGTTCATGGGCGAAAGTAACCACTTACCATCAGGCGGTCCTTCTGCTCGTTTGCCATCCGGTATCCATAAAAAAAAAAAAAAAAAAATTGGCACACATGTTTATTTGTCAAACTGGAACTGAAAACTTAGCTACTTCAAAGCCTTCAAGAGGTATATGGTATTTAGACCAAAGTATGTAGTGTGAATTGCCATTGACCATGTAAAACCGTGGGTGACAGCTAGTAAAAAAATAAAAAAATAAACTTGCTTGAGAGATACAATTTTTATAATTTTTTGTTATTTTTTTTTTACTTCACGTTGTAACCCGCACATAGTAGGGTAGTGTTAAAACACTTTGCGATGCGATGCGATTTACCTTTTTACCAGAGCGAGGAAATGGCAATACTACTTATTATTTAATATAAAAAAAACATATGTAAACGCTTTTTATAAAAAAAAAATGACAGACATGATTGTTTGTCAAAAAAATTGAAAATCTAGCTTCTTTAAAGCCTTAAAATTAACGCATATACGAGCTATAGACTGTACTATGTAGTATGGACTGCTATTGAATGCGTAAAGTTGCGGGTAACGGCTAGTAGTGTATATATAGACAATTCCGGAAGTACAACAAGTGTATTTAAAAAACACAGTGTTTACTTGAGCTTGCAATTAACAAGGTACAGTGGGTATGTAGCACGCTCGTGGAAACGAGACTACCGCATTTTCAATATTATCTATCTATAGTTTATTGGAATAACTGTTATGGATGTTTTAATGAATTTCTTTTTAAATGACTTCAATTGAAATGTTAAATTATTACGAATAACTCAAAAACTACTAGTTTTTAATTAAATTTAATTTAGGATAAAAAAGGAGGATCAATACGACTGTATTTTTTATTTGTTGTTGTAATTTTTTTAACGCCTAAACTGTTAAACGCCTGTCGTGGCGCAGAGGCACCAGTGTGCGACTGTAAATGCGACAGGTTGTGGGTTAGATTACCACTCCAGGAAATGGAATTTTTCATTTCCTGGGTTTGGTAACAAGGCAAAGCGCTATATGTATGTACATACATAGCTTCATGCTGTATCCCGCATATAGCAGGGTAAGCAGAGAGAACCTAGTGTTAAGACACTCCGTTCCCCACTTTCCGCTGAATTGAGGCATTGCGTGTTGAGTGGCGGAACTCAACACCGCGCTTTGCCAGGCATTTTCATTTCCTGGGTTTTCTTTTTAAATGACTTCAAATAAAATGTAAAATTATTACGAATAACTCAAAAACTACTAGTCGTTAAGGAGGATTAATTCGACTGTATTTTTTATGTGTAATTTTACTTGTTGAACCATTTTTATGATATTTTTTTATTAGATAGGTAGTGCCTCTGAAGTAGTCCATCTGTCCCGTGTAAACGCGGTGGTTGTCCTCGCCTTGGTAAGACTAACATAACATAACGGCATTAAATTCCAACACTTCACACGCAATGTCTATAATTGGGGTCGTAAGTGGAGAGCGGAGTGTCTTGACATTAGGTACTGTCTATTCTGGGTCTGGTAACAAGGCAAGGCGCGGCGTTATGTTCCACCACTCAGCACGCCATGTCTCAATTCGACGTAAAGTGGGGAACAGAGTGTCTTAACACTAGGTTCTCTCTGCCTACCCTGTTACATGCATGATACAGCGTGAAGCTATGGATGTATGTATTTCTTTGAGTGGGAATCAAACCCACAACCTGTCACTTTTTCATTCGCACTCTTGTGCCTCTGCGGCACAATAGGCCTACAAAAACATTTAATTTTACGAAAGCTTTTCACTTACCATTACAAAGATATCAAAAACTCATTAAATATAATTTACTTCTGCATGTCTCGACTTTCCCCGTTTTTATAGGTTTCCTATTAACATAACATAGCTTAGACTTCAGCTACTTGTTATAACCTAGTATTCTGGATAGTCTTAATGTATTTTGAAATTATTCGTTTTTTGCTGTCATATTAAATATTAAATAATGATAATTTTCATGATATTAAATGAAACTATTTTACATACATACATAGCTTCACGCTGTATCCCGCATATAGCAGGGTAAGCAGAGGGAACCTAGTGTTAAGACACTCCGTTCCCCACTTTCCGCCGAATAGAGGCATTGCGTGCTGAGTGGAGGAACTCAACGCCGCGCTTTACCTTGTTATCAAATCCAGGAAATGAAAAATTCCAATTCCTGGAGTGGAAATCGAACCCACAGCCTTTTTTCATATCATATTTTAACCGAATTAATCACGTATATTTTATTATTCGGAAATACATGGAAAATCAAAGTATTCGAAACGAATATATATCGATAATATTATCGATGAATTCGGTTGAAATAGTTTCATTTCTAACGCCTGTCGTGGCACAGAGGCCAAGTGTGCTACTGTAAACGCTACAGGTTGTGGGTTCGATTCCCACTCCAAGAAATGTAAAGTTTAGTACTTTCATTTCACGGGTTTGGTAACTACCAAACCCGTGAAATGTCACGGAACTCCGTGACTCATCACGTAATGCCTCAATTCGGTGGAAAGTGGGGAACGGTGTGTCTTAACACTAGGTGCCCTCTGTTACCCTACTATATGCGGGATACAGCGTGAAGCTAAAAAAACTAAACTGATTATTATAGTGGCTTAAGAAATAGTACGAAGACAATCTTCTTCTTGTTCCATATTTTTTAGGTTTTAAATCTCTTATCTTCACGTAGGTTCTCTGAATACCGTGCTACACGAAATTTATTTCGTGTACCTAGACAATAAGTAATAATAAATTGTAATAAACATATAAGAATTTCGATGTAGCTTAATTGGCTAAACCACTTAGACGGATTCCGACAGGCGTGGGTTCAAATCCAAGCGTTAAATTTCTCACGTTTCTAAACATTTTTTTTAAAAGGAACTCTTCAATATTCATGACTGTAAGTAAAATGTACGAAGAAATCGATATTATTCGCAAATCACCAGATAGTGAAAAAATGTAACGCTTAAGTAACATTTGTCACGCGAACGGTATTTAGAATGAAGTATTTAGATCTGCTAGATCTCGATAGCTATAAAAAATGGATTATTTGAATTTATTGACCGGCTTCAAAAAATAAAGGTTCGATTGTATTTTTTTGTTACCGCACCAATAAACCAATTTGTATGTTCTTTTATATGACAGCTAATGCTTCTGATATTATCCCTTTTAAGTTTAGTTAAGATTTGACAAGTAGTTTTTGAGTTATTCGTAATAAATGTTCTTTTAGTCCATAGCATAGCATAGCTACATGCTGTATCCCACATATAGCAGGGTAGGCAGAGGGAACCTCAGAATCTATTAGTATTTACCGTTCCCCACTTTCCATCCATTTCCTGGAGTGGGAATCGAACCCACAACTTGTCGCGTTTATAGTCGCACGCTTGTGCCTCTGCGCCACGACAGGCGATCTTTTTAGTGATTTTTTTTAAAGTTGCGTGTTTGGTAAAATCTTTATTATTGCTTCAAAGAGTAGCAATCGTCTATTATTACAAACTTTTGCATTTATAACATTAGCAGGATGATACACAAATGCATTATTTATGTAACATTGCTAAGTGATCTGTAGATACAAATTTCATTCGGGGGAAACAATATATGTAGGCATATATATTTTTAAAGCCATCGTGGCCCAGTGGGACTCCGCTGACTGTTCGCGTTTGGTTGTGGGTTCAATTGTCATTCGTACAAATGATTATTTAAAATAATTCTTATTACTCCACTCCAGCCACATATGAGTTCCGCCACTTAACACGAAGAGCTGTCAACGGAGTGTCTTGACACTACGTCTCTGCGAAAAGCTACTAAAGAGTAAAATATCATTACATACTATAGTTCGAACATTAATATTAAATTAGCGTTAAAACAATTTCTTCCTCTATATATAAATACGTGAAGCCAAAGCTTTGGAGCCCTTTTTACGAAAATTACGTGAACGGAGGAGCATGAAATTTGGCACACTTACAGTTTATATAGCGAAGGAGTGCAGAATGTTAACATTTTTTTTAAATAATGCATAAAAAGTATATTAAATTAACAAAATAAATGTTACACACACTACCATGGTTTGACATCCATGTTTATATAAAGTGACATATACATTGCCAAAGACAACGCGTTGTTAACGCGTTAATGGGAACGCTAGTATAAGAGTAAAACATCATTTGTGAAGCTCTAACATTAATATTACATTAGAGGTTAAACAATTTCTTCATTATACGATACTCGTATATAGATTGACGTTTCCTTAAAGCTTTCTCTAAGCTAAGCTTTTATTTGACACACATTTAGTTTTCTATTAAAGCGTCTTGTTCATCAAGTTTTTATAATTGGGTATATTGGATACAAGTTTTCTTGATACCTATAGAAAAGCCTGTCGTGGCATTGAGGCACAAGCGTGTAACTGCAAAACGCGGCAGGTTGTGGGTTCGATACCCACTCCAGGAAATAGAATTTTTCATTTTCTGCGTTTGGTAACAAGGTAAAGCGCGGCGTTGAGTTCCGATATTCAGCGCGAAATGCGTCAATTCGACGGAAAGTGGGGAACGGAGTGTCTTAACACTAGGTACTCAAGTTCCCTTTGCCTACCCTGCTACATGCGGGATACAGCGTGAAGCTATAGGAAAATAGCAAAAAGATTCATGTTTTATCTCACTTAGGTTTGTTAGAGAGAACCTAGTGTCTAAGCACTCCGTCTTTTTTTTATATGATAGCTAGTGCTTCTGATGTGATTCCATTTAAATTTAAGTAAGATCTGAAGTATAGTTTTTGAGTTATTCGTAATAATTTTAGTTTTTAGAGCATTTCATTTGAAGTTGACTTGACCTCTTATTTTAAGGTAGTTTAAAAATTAGCTCATAATAAAAATCTTTAATGTATGTAGTAATAGTTTTTTATTTCGTTGTTTTTTTTTTTTAATTTTGAGTGTTCCGTTTTGCTAAATTATTTTTTTCCATTTTCCTTCTGAAATTATGACATTATGTGTTAAGAAGCGGAACTCAACACCGCGCTTTGTATTACCAAAGCAGATAAATGATAATAATATAAATATAACCGTTTTTCGTGTGGGAATAGAACCCACAACCTATCGCGCTAACAGACGCAGTCCTACTGCGCCATAACTATAAATTATGCATATTTTAGTAGTGTTAAACGGCGAAACTCAACGTTACACTTTGTTTTAATAGAACAGATAAAAAAAAAATCTATCGTGGCGCAGAGGCACGAGCGTGCGACTGTAAACGCGACAGATTGTGGGTTCGATTCCGGCTCAGGAAAAGACAATGTTAAACAATATTTAGTATTTTGATTTCCTCGCTCTGGTAACAAGGTCAAGCGCGGCATTGAGTCCCGCCACTTACAATGCACTGCCTCAATTTGGCGGTTAATGGGGAACGGAAATGTTAAAAGAGAACCATGTGTCTTAACACTAGGTTCTCTGGTTCCCTCTGCCTACCCTGCTATGTGCGGGATACCGTGTGAAACTCTATAATAAAAATAATTTAAATATAATCATTCCCCAAGTGGGAATCGAACCCATAACCAACTTTAGCGGCTAGACACTGTTCCACTGCGCCATAAGCTACAAATTATGCATATTTTAAAATATTTAATACATTTAATACATTTTGTTATTTATGGTCAACAGTTATAATGGGTTTTGTGGCAACTTTATACCGTTCTTTTGACCAAATCAAATCATATCAGTCACATACGGTTGTATAGAAATAGCGGATAAAATATATATTAAGATTGTTGCTAGAATATTGAGGAATTGTTGAAAAACAATGACAATTTTAATAGGAATTTGTATTGGTGATATTTTAAATGATATCTTTGAGTATTATCATTAAGTAATTATGATTTTAATAATAAGAGAAATGGTACAATGTGGGCGGTAAGAGAGGTAGATGGAGACCTCGGTTGACCTTCGAGAACACAGTATCAATAGTACTGGAGGAAGGTCACGTAAAAACCATGAGGACCCCTCGGAGGGCATGAAGAGCTTAATAACAACCTCAGAAGCATAAGCTGTCATATAAAGAAAGAATCATCAAAAATGGTAGAGCCAGTAAAAAAATATGCGATAACATACATAATAAAACAGACGAATTGAGATTTTCTTACTCCTTTAAAAAATTTTTGTCTTATGTATCTTCTACAGGGTGAATAGAGAGATACTTTAATTTTACATTCGGGTTCCAATTTTCGCTTATTTCTAGGTCCATTGCGCAACTTAACACCGCACTTTTTTACCATTCAAGAAATAAATATACTTATAATATTTAATTGTGACTATAACCGCGACAGACTGTGGGTTCGATACCCGCTTCAGGGAATGAAAATATTGAATATTTATAACAGTTAATATTTAGCATTTTTATTTTTAGCTCTGGTAACAAGGCAAAGCGCAACGTTGAGTTCCGGCATTCTACATGCAATTCCTCAATTTGGTGGAAAGTGGGGAACGAAAATCTTAAGAGAACGGAGTGTCTTAACACTAGACTCTCAGGTTCCCTCTGTTTACCTTGCTATGTACGGGATACAGTGTGAAGCTAAAGAAAGAAACAATATAATATATATTTGCTATAAATGTCGACTGCAGTAAAATGATATTATGACATTTCATAGCTTTAGTATTTTATGAACTTTTCGAAGATACCAATGCTTGGGTACAATGAGAGCATATTTGTTATTTCGATTTACATTGAAATTGGTCAATTATTCTAATATCTTTGAATTGAAATAGAAAATATACGTTTTTATGCTTTGAAAGTCTAATATATGAATGAGACAGTGGCTTGAGACAGCTGACTGTAAGTGCTATAAGTTGTGGGTTCGGTTCTCACTCAGTGGAATGATTATAATTAAAAAAAAATATTTCTTTCTGACAAGACAAAGTGCGGCGTTGAGTTCCACCACTTAACACGCAATCTCTCAAATTCTTTTGACACTAGGTTCTTACTGACTACCCTGTTTTGCAGTATAAGCATTGCTAATATATAAATGAAATAAATATAACATATCATTACCTGGGTTTGGTATTGGTAATAAGGCAAAGCGCGACGTTGAGTTCCGCCACTCAGCACGCAATGCCTCAATTCGGCGGAAAGTGGGGAATAGAAAAATAAACAGAACGGAGTGTCATAACACTAGGTTCTCTGGTTCCCTCTGCTTACCCTGCTATTTGCAGGATACAGCGTATAGACATATATATCGCGGTTGGAAGAGGGTTATGTCACTGTGACTTCAAATAACATACACTAAAAAGTAAAACAATTATGAATTGCTCCAAAACTAATCGTTAAATATTAACTAAATTTAAATGGGGTCATATCAGAAACACTAGCCAACAAATAAAAAAAGGATCATCAAAATTGTTTCACCCAGTAAAAAGTTACATGGTTACACACAAAAATATAGTCAAATTGATGACCTAAAGTAACATTATTACGAATAGCTCAAAAACTCATCAGATCTTTATTAAATTTAAATGGGAATTTTTAAGCTAGTTAAATATAAAAATTCTTAGTGTACATAAAACTTTATATTCATTCCACTTAGCGTTACCTTTCACGATAGTTTAAAATATGAGAACCTCAAATGTCGAAGTATGGAATTTTATACCTATCATGCCCTATCACTGAACCCGTTGACGCGTAAAATACATGTAACCTTAACAACGTGTATGTCACTTTGTACATGAGTGTATGTCAAATAAATGGAAGTGCCTGTAATATATTTTGGTTAGGTAGAAAGAGGAGCGCGGACAGTCGAGGTGATTATTAGTGCGCATTTTAAAGGGGCCCCTTAAGGGGACCCAGGCACTCTCCACACTCCTCTCTCTGCACGCTCTGGCTTTTTGTTGTCTTTCTCCATATAAACTGTCACTAAGGACCGACTTCACAAGCAATCATATATATATATATATATATATATATATATATATATATATATATATATATAGCGAGATATATGCATGCGCTTACTAAGTTCATTAATGTGGGAAGTCCAAGTCTTAACTTCTTAACTTGGTCAAAATATGGAATTTGGATTCCAGAATACTTAATCTAAGGTAGTGTATCCCAATTGATTCTATATCTAAGCCTAGTGCTGCAAATTGCCTTAGACTTCATGTGTACACTCTGATATATCTATAGCGACGCAATTGTTTCAGAGAATTATATTTTTGAATTTTATTGGCGCTCTGGCGATAAAGCTGGTGTAGTGTAAAAAAAATTAGGAAATCTAGGTTTTTAATATAGTTTGGTTTTTTGATCTGATTTTATAAAAAATAGGTTCGAAGAGAATGAAAAGAAATGAATGAATGTATGTATTTATATACATAGATAATTACAATTGATCTGGCAAGCCCTCTTAACGTAGACTTCCGCCACTGAACATGAGAAAGTAGTGTTTTGACTCTAGGTTCTCTGTGACTATCCTGCTATGCGAATACCATACCATATTAGAACATATAAATATCGAAGAAGTGAAAGTTTTACATATTAATAGATAGAGAGATATATATACTTTTATATAGAGAGATATATATACTTTTATATTGGCACATTATCATTTAAAAACTAATTTAATTAACATAATATAAAAATATAAAATTGTTCTGTTGCTGAGTGATTAACAGACAAAGCACAGCCAAATTGGGCCTAGAAAGCTGAAATTTGGCATAATATATTGGCATTATACCTTGATATATGTATATAGGGAATTACTATGGAAAGGTTTTCCGTAAACGACAAATAATGAAGATTTTAACAAAAAACAGAAAACTGACTTTAAATAAAATGTAATTTTTTTGCGAATTTTTAATAAAGTACTCGTCATTTTAAATAAATTTTAATGGGATTAGATCGGAATGGGGAACGGTATTGTTGAAAGAGAACGGAGTGTATTAACACTAGGTTCTCAGGTTTCCTCTGCCTGGAGCCTTGTGCCTCTGCCTGCGTGGAGCTAAAAAAAAAACTACATCAGAAGCTTTATTGATTATATAAAAAGAAACGCCTGTCGTGGCGCAGAGGCACAAGCGTGTGAGTGTAAACACACTGACAGGTTGTGAGTTCGATTCCACTCCAGGAAATGGTTTTTTTTATTTCCTGGGTTTGGTAACAAGGCAAGGCGTGGTGTTGAGTTCTGCCACACAGCACGCAATTCCTCGATTCGGCGGAAAGTGGGGAACGGAGTGTTTTAACAATAGGTTCTCAGGTTCTCTCTGCCTACCCTGCTATATGCGGGATACAGCGTGAAGGTATGTATATGAATATATATGTATAAAAAGAATGATCAAAGTTGGTTCAATCGTTGGGTAAGAAGATATGAGTTGAATTGATGATTTTTGGTCTACCTGTGACCACGGGCTACTGTAAAGTGTTCGAAACGTCGGGTTCCAAAAATGTATTTACGAATAGTAAAATATACGTGATTAATACAGTTAAAATAGCTTCATTTAATAATGAGATTACGTTAACCAAAACTCAAGGTTAAATTAAGGTCATGGTAGTCCTAATCCATTATTATTTATAAGCAAAATCTTAAATAATATAAAATACTAAAAGAAATATTAAAAAGGTCATCGAGTCGCAGTGGTTCATTGTACTGTAGATGTTATTGATTGTGGGTTCGATTTTCACGCAAATAAAATATTATATTTAAATTATTTTCATTTCTCCGCTTTGGTTAGACAAAGCGTGGCGTTGGGTTCCGCCACTTAACACGCAGTGTTTCGAATTCAGTTGAAAAGTGGCGAACGGAGTGTTTTGACACTAGGTTCACTAAGATTACCCTTTGTTTTTTTTTTTACGTGAGGAAATCCGTTTCCCGATCGGGGACTCGGGACGGGTTATGTGGGACTCCAAACCGGCTGTAAAGGGGCCGTCCGTATACCCACTAAAACCTCACGGTGCTTCTCCTCTACCGATACTTGCCGAGGCCCACGGGAACTCCTGAACCTTCCGTGAAACCTCGGCACACTATGATTACCCTGCTGTGCGGGGAAAAGCGTGAAGCATTATATCGTCTAGACCTGTAATCCTTCGCTTTTATATAATTAGTATGATATTTATATATTGCTAGCTGTTGTGTATATGGTGCGTATATGCGTTCATTTGAAGGCTGTAAGTAGCTATTATAGATTTGCAATATGTAGGATATCAAGCAATCGTGCTTGTGCCAAAGAATTTTTTTCTGCCAAAACAATATCCTATGTCCTTTGTAATACCTCTAAGAATATGTGTTCAAAGTTTCATGGTAATCGGTTAAGTAGTTTTGGCGTGAAAGCGTAACAAACAAACTTACATTCACATTTATAATACTAGATTTTTTAAATTCACGCTGTATCCCACTCAACACGCAATGCCTCAATTAGGCGGAAAGTGGGGACGGAATTGTTGAAAGAGAATGGAGTGTTTTAACACCAGGTTCTCTGGTTCCCTCTGCCTACCCTGCTATATGCGGGATACAGCGTGAAGTTATAATATTAGTAAGTATATATATAAAATATCCTAATATTAATTATTTAGTGAGAACATAGCTGGAAGTTAATTTGGAAACCACGCAAATGCGGTCTAAGTATGTACAACCACAAGCTATCATATTACGTCTGTTAGACGATACGAGTATGTCGTTAGTACTTAAGTGTAGGTCATTGTATTAAATATATTTATATGTATGTATTTAGACACAAAGTAGATATAATCAGAGAAGATATAGGTAGATATAGGTATAGGAAAATTATAAGCAGATACCAAACCATTAGAGTATACCATTAGAGATACCAAAAAAATGTGACTGACAATAAATGTTAACATCCTATATCATCCATACATACTAGCTTCCCTAAATATACCGGCTTCCCTAAATATACTGGCTTCTCTAAATATACCGGCTTCCCTAAATATACCGGCTTCCCTAAGAATACCGGTTTCCCTAAAACTATCAAAGGTAGATATGTAGTTGATTATTTACTTTAAACAAATAAAGCGATTTAGATTTCCACTCGGGAGAGTGATTATAAGTTCCTCCATTCATCAATTCCTCGGAGTTGAAGAAGGAGAACAGAGAATCTTAACAAAAGTTTTCTCTGCCTACCCTGTGATGCGGCAAAAAGCATGAAGCGTCAATATGATTTGCTTAATTTAATTCATATATATGTTAGATAAGCGTTTTTTAGTCCATTTAATTTTCTTTTTTGATTTATTAAGTTGAAGCGCGGCGTTAAGTTCCGCCACATAACACGCAATGTATCGAATTCGCGTAGAAGTGCGGAGTGTTTTTTTTTATTGCTAAAGGATGGCAAACGAGCGAAAGGACCATCTGATGATAAGTGGTTACTTTCGCCCATGGACATCTACAACACTAGAGGTGTTGTAAATACGTAGCCGACCTAGTGTTTAGATGGGAGGGGGAGGAAGTAATGTAGGGGCCGCGGCAGTCCGCCATTGGAACCACACACATTCTCGGGAAAGGAAGGGTGGGAATAGGAAAAAATCTGGCTTATATGTAATCGAACCGGAATACATCTTTAGATATTTGGCTGTTACAATACATCATTAGATTGTTGATGTTAGTGGTTGCGAGCCAGTCGCAGGACGAGCCTTCTACCACCAAACTACCTGCCTCTTACGTTACGCTGCCCAGCGGCGGAGGGGAATTGTATTTTAAACCCATCCCCTCGTAGGAGATAAGTGTCTGGACACTCTGACAACCTGCTTTGCGGAATAAAGCGTAAACCTCCTTTTTTAAAGTCAAAGTTCAAGTAAAGATATAGATAGAATCTGAAATCGGAAAAGCAATAAACGTGTAAAAAAATATTATGAAACAATAGTAGTCAAGAATTGAACTTCTCACTTTCTCGGTTATGTTTTTTAACCAACTTCCAAGAAAAAGGAGGTTTTCAAATTGACAGTATTTTTTTATATATGCTATCACATAACTGACATAGAATAAAAATTAACATCAAACCAAAACTTTGTTATAAATAATAATAAATATTAAAATTTCAGTGCAAAACCAAAAAATTAGATAACGATAAAGGTCCATACAAATAAAATCCATAATAATAAAGAATCATTAAAAAATTGCGGAAGTGGTGATCTTTATGTTATTGGAAGAATATGGATAGATATTTTAAAAACAGGATAAATTGGTTCCAAACTTAATTTATTGCTGCAGCCTCTTTAAAAGAGCTATTGCATTGGCGTCAGGTGGCAACCGGCCGTAAAATTAAGAGCCAAAACATTATCTCCTTACATGAAAGCACAAGACTATGAAACCGGGTAAGAATACTATGGCGTACTCCTCATGCGACGCGAATCCCAATTGCCGGAACCGACAACCTAAGATCGCACATCTTGGCGCAGAATGTAATTTGGGGTCGGGTCTCCGACCCCAAATAATGGGATAAGGGCTAGAAGAAGAAGAAGCTATCGCATAACTTTTTGCTGATTATTTTTTTTATGTTATAGCTAGTATAGTGCGTCTGATGTGATTCCATTTAAATTTGGTTTAGATATTATATCTTAGGTAAGTTGTTTTTGAGTTATTCATAATAATGTTACTTTTTAATGTATTTTATCTGAAGTCGATTTTTTTATTTATTTAAAATCTTAGTTATTAACTCTTACAAATACATATACGTATAAAAAAATCATAACAACAAAAAATTGACACATACACGACAAGTTTACTTGTTACGTTTTTTCAAGTTTCGCGACTTAATTGAACCTGAAATACAAAATCCCTGTTTTTTCCTGTTTTCGTAAGAATTTCGATAAATCCTCTCTTAGTGCTCCCCTACACTCCCCGAGGAGCGTACATGTCATATACCAGCGTTTTATGGCCAATAGTATTGCATGTAGGTTGTCTGTCAGTCACACGGTAACGCAAGCGTTTTATACATATAATATATAAAAAAATCGAACCCAAAACTACCGTCTCAATCAATTTAACTTATAAATAAACAAGCAGCATATTTGTAAAGAAATCTTAACATTGGAAAGCATTTCGTCATGTCACTTAGTAATAAATCATACGACTTAATAATTATATAAACACATTATCTCAAACAATCGAAGAAAGTATTAATGAAATATTCATTTACCTGTTATGTTTCATTTTTTTTAATTAAAAAAAATATATATACTTTGACGTTTTTTTTTAAAAAAACACAATTAAAAAAAAACTTTAATAAAATTAATAATATTCGCACATCACTAGTTCCAATTTTGAATTCACTGTCACCATAGATAATATAAAGTTTTATTTTCGCAACATTTAAATGTCATCTGTCAAATATTATTGTTTTTTTTTTATTTATTTTTTTTAAATTAAACGTAAGTAAGGAAACGCGCGGCCGCTATGAAATGATCTACACGACTGAATGATATCTGCGTTAGACGTCAGTGCAAGCGCAGGTTAGTCAACTACTATAGCTTATAAGCTATAATATTAAAACAAAGCTTCACGCTTTAACCCACATAGCGCAGCGGACGTAGTGTCTAGACCAGTGTTTCCCAACGTGTGGCCCACGCCCCACAGGGGGGCAAATTATTTGTTTATAGGGGGGCATTTCGAAAAACATTTTCTAAATTTTTTTTTTATTTAACTACACGCTGTATCCCGCATATAGCACGGTAGGCAGAGGGAACCTGAGAACCTAGTGTTAAGACACTCCGTTCTCTTACAACAATTCCGTTCCCCACTTTCCGCCAAATTGAGGCATTGTGTGTTGAGTGGCGGAACTCACGCACTTTGTCTTGTTACCAAACCCAGGAATTGAAAAGACTAACATTTCCTGGAGTGAGAATCGAACTCATAACCTGTCACGTTTACAGTCGCACGCTTGTGCCTCTGCGCTACGACAGGCGACACGATAGACTAAAATTATTTGAAATTGAATTTCAGTTTTTCATTACAGATTTTGAAAATTTACTTACTATGTTTCATTAACAATTTCCTACTGACCTTTTACCATTAAACTACTACCATCTAAGTTTCTTACGTTATTAATAATTCAGTTTTTTTATGTGAAAGGGAAAGTGGGGAACGGAATTGTTGAAAGAGAGCGGAGTGTCTTAACACTATCTTCTCAGGTTCCCTCAGCCTACCCTGCTATATACGGGATAAAGCGTTAAAAAAACAATGGATAAGCCGATGGGAGCCGTGTTAATTGGACGCCTCGCCACTACGTACCCAGCTATATATGATTATAGCTCAATATATTAAGTAGAAAACAAGTGTTATTCAGAAAGACGCGTGCACTGTCGTTGTTCCATACTGTTGGAGCGGAACAGTCTTCCGTTTCCTTAAACTTAGTTAATAATAAAATAAAATTGTTTATGTAATTTTAATTGCATATATATTGTTTTAGTGAATTTGACCTACAAATTTTTAGTATAACATGATTTAAGTTATTACCTGTTTGTTGTTCCGTTATGTTGTAAACGCGATTGGTTTTGGGTTCGATTCCCACTCGGAGCAATATTGATGATTCTTGTTTTATATGATAGCTAAAGTGGTCTCATATAAATTTAATTCGAATGTAACGAGTACTTTTTGAATTATTCATAATAATTAATACAATAACGCATGTCGTGGCGCATAGGCACAAACGTGCAACTGTAAACGCGACAGGTTGTGGGTTTGATACCCACTCCAGGAAATGTAAAATTTAGTATTTTCATTTATTCGGTTTGGTAACAAGGTAAAGCGCGGCGTTGAGTTCCGCCCCTCAGCACGCAATGGCTCAATTCGGCGGAAAGTGGGGAACGGAGTGTCTTAACACTAGGTTAACTCTGCCTACCCTGCTATATGCGGGATACAACGTAACGTATGTATGTATGTATGTATCTTATATTCATTTTTTTTTCAGCTTCACGCTGAATTATAATTGTCAAAATTGTAAGCTTACGTTTTAACTAGAATCTATTTTATTATTTCATGTCTATATGACCGGTTTGAAATGAACGACTCAAATTGCGAATTACACGGTTATTTCTGTTGTATGATTGTTAAAAAAATTTTATAGTTTGTGTGAAAATAAATGATGTTTTTAGTCGTGTTTAAAAATTTCGCGGCGTTGAGTTCCGCTACTTAACAAGCAGTCTTTAATGGGTGAAAAGCAAAGACTTTGAAAATAAATAAAAACATATTGAATAATATAGAATTTAAAAAACTAGCATCCCCGTTAAATTGTTTCTTTTTTTTTTTTTTATTATTATTTAATAAATTTACAAATATTATTTTATAACTAACAACACTACAAAAAACCACTAAGGTTTATCTCGAGTGCCATATTCGTCCTTATTTATTAAACAACGCGTTGCCTAGCAACGTTGTCCACGTTGCTTGCATCATGGATATCATACCATGGTAGTGTGTGTAACAATTATTTTATTAATTTAATATATTTTTTATGCATTATTTAAAAAAAATATACCATTCTGCCCTTATTCGCTTTAACTATATATAAATATGTTAAGCAAAAACTTTATACCCCTTTTTACGAAAATTACGCAGACAGAGGAGCATGAAACTTGGCACAATTACAGTTTATATAGAGAAGGACCATGGTTTGATATCCATGTTTATATAAATGACATTTACATTGTTAAAAACAACGCGTTGTTAACGCGTCAACGGGGACACTAGTAAATTATAAGTGTGCCAAGTTGCATGCTCTTCCGTCTGCGTAATTTTCGTTAAAAAGGGTATAAAGTTTTTCCTTCGCGTATTAATGTATATATTTTTTTTTTTTTATGGATAACTGATGGCAAACGAGCAGAAGGACCACCTGATGGTAACTGGTTGCCTTCGCCCATGAACATCTACAACACCAGAGGCGTTGTAGATGCGTTGCCAACCTAGAGGATACAGATGGAAGGGGTGGACAATGTAGTAGTCCGCTATCGGAACCACTACATTTTGGGGAAAGGATGGGTGGGATAGGGGAAAACCTGGCTTACATGACATCGCACCGGAACACATCATAAGATATTTGGCGGTTCGTCTTTGACATGATAGTGGTCGCGAGCCAGACGGAGGACGAACCTCCTACCACCAAAGAATATAATATAGATAATTAACTGCTTAACTTAATTTAGAAAAGCCTTTCAGCTAATTTGCGTCTAATTTTCAGACATTCCGTGTCGATTGACGGAAGTTAACGCCGCATTTTAAGTAATCATTTAACAAAAATAAAAAATATATATAAATTTAGTCATCAAACCTACGATCATTGTGTACAATGTTACACTGTTCCACTGTACCATGAATGCCTAATATACAACGTGAAATGAGGTAAATGCATGAGAATAGAGTGCATTATGCAGTTCTGTATAGAATATTATGTGCTTATATCAAAGACAATGCTCCTTTCAGCATTAGGCCAGTGTGTCAACTACTGTGTTTTAAATAAGGGTACACTGTACACGATTATTTCATTTATTTATTTTTTTATTTTTTTAACTTCACGCTGTAACCCGCATATATCAAGGTAGGCCGAGGGCACCAGAGAACCTAGTGTTAAGACACTCCATTCTCTTTCAACAATTCCGTTCCCCACTTTCCGTCGAATTGACGCATTGCGTGTTGAGTGGTGGAACTCAACGCCGTGCTTTGCCTTGTTACCAAACCCAAGAAATGAAAATACTAAATTTTACATTTCCTGGAGTGGGAATCGAACCCACAACCTGTCGCGTTTACAGTCGCACGCTTGTGCCTCTGCGCCACGACAGGCGTTAATTATTATATAGGCGTTATTTATTTATTATTTATTACTACAGGGTAGCAGAGAGAATAGAGTGTATAAACACTCTTTTCTCCAGTTTTCATTTGATTGCGAGATTATTGTGGGAATTCAACGCTGCGCTTTGTGTTACGAAAGTGAAGAAATAAAAACAATAAAAATGTTTATTTTAATTAATATTATACCTTACGACACTTAATTCCCCATTTTGTGTTCGAATTAGACACATTGCGAGTTAAATGGTGGAACTTAACGTATCTAACTTTGTCTTACCAGAGTAAAGATATGAAAATATTTTATAAATAATAAATTCCCAAAGTGGGTATTGAACCCACATCTATCGCATTTACAGTCACACATTGCCTTTGCCACATTGCATCATATACAATACAGGAAAACCTACTATGATTACCATCGGATATATTAAAATTGTAACCTTATTAATATTCCGTTCCCCACCGAATTTAGGCATTGCGTAGCAAGTGGCGGAACTCAACGCCGCGCTTTGTCTTGCTAGCGAGGAAATAAAATACTAAATATCAATATTTATAAAAAAATAGTATTATCATTTCCTGGAATAGAAATGAAACCCATAATTTGTCGCGTTTACAGTCGCACGATTGTGCATCTGCACCACGACATGCCTTAAGATTTGAGGCACCGAAATCTTAAGAGAACGGAGTGTCTTAACACTACGTTCTCAGGATCCCTCTACTTAACCTGCTATGTGCGGGATACAGCGTGAAGCTAAAAAAAATAAATATTATTATATACGTATGTAGAAAGCCTAAAAGAACTAGCTGGAACTAACATTAGCGATGGTCTCGCTAATAGTCATGATTAGTTCCGAACGCATTGTATGTAGTGTTGTAGAAATGAGGTGATAATTATGTATGTAATGTGTTTAACAGTTCAAAATGTATGTTTTTAAATGAGGAGAAATAAAGGAGAGAGAGAGAGAAAGGAGGTTTTCAATTCGTCTATATTTTTTGTGTGTGTTTTTACATAACTTTGTACTGGGTCAACCAATTTTGGTGATTCTTTTTTATATGGTAGCTAGTGCTTTTCATGTGGACCCATTTAAATTAGTAAGGATCTGATTTGTAGTAATTGAGTTATTCGTAATAATTGTACTTTAGTGCGTTTTTTATTATTTTAATTATTATGTAACAATATTAATATTATGAAAATTAAATTAATTTGAAAAATTCAAAGTCATGATTACAAATATATTGTTAAGGAAAGTATATTATTCTGTCCAAGAATACTATACAGATGTTAATGTGTGGAATTAAATGCTGTTGATACTTGCTTGCTTATCGTTGCTGTAAATTTATTGTAAAATTTTATTTGAAAAGAACAACTGTTGAGTTTCTTGCAGGCTCTTCTCAGCAGAACTGCCTTCCGAGCCGGTGGTAGCTTCCGTAACGACTGACATTCTCAACATCTTTTATAAATATACGATTCAAAAATACTTGTAATAGCCTATTTGAATAAAGAATTTTTTGATTTTGATTTTGATAAATTAAATATGAATTAGCTTTAAAATAATCATATCATTGAATTAATTATATAAAATATTTCTTTATTACTTGTTACACCTTGGCCGTGATCAGTGGAGCACTAAGATATATACTTGTATTACTAACAGAAAGCTGTACAGTAACTTGTTCAAGGATTTTTTATACTTCAACCGAACCATAACATTTGTTGCCATCGTGGCGCAGTGGGATAGCTGAAAACGCAATGATTGTAGATTCGATATCAACTCCAGGAAATGTAAAATTTAGTATTTTAATTTTTTAATCCTGTGTTTGGTAACAAGGCAAAGCGCGGCGTTGAGTTCCGCCACTGAGCATGCAATGCCTCAATTTGGCGGAAAGTGAGGAATGTAGTGTCTTAACACTAGGTTCTTACGTTCTCTCTGCCTACCCTGCTATATGCGGGATACAGCGTGAAGCTAAGAAAACGATTATATGATTATTTTAATGCACTTAAAGTTTACTTGTCAATTCTCCTAATAATATTTTGGTTACATAATAAATAAAATAAAAAAAAACCAAACTCGAATTAAACGTATAAAATGTATTAAAGTACAATTATTACGAGTAACTCATAAACTACAGGTTAGATCCTTATTAATTATTATCATTTGCCTGCTTTGGTAAGAAATAACTTCTTACTGGATAAACCGATTTTAATGATTGTCTTTTCATATAATAGCTAGTGCGAGTATCATATGATAGAGTTATTCGTAGTAGTAAATAATGTCACATTTCAGGATATTTTACTTGAAGTTGGTTTTGATTTTTAGAATTATTTAGAAAGGTAAAATTATAGTGATTAACATAAAATACATACATAGCTTCACGCTGTGTGCTGCTCTTCAGGCACAAGCGTCCGACTGTAAACGCGACAGGTTGTGGTTTCGGTTTCTACTCTAGGAAAAGGATTTTTCATTTCCTGGGTTTGGTAATAAGGCAAAGCGTGGCGTTGAGTTCTGCCACTCAGCACGCAATGCCTCAATTCGGTGGAAAGTGGGGGACGGAGTGTCTTAACAATAGGTTCCCTCTGCCTACCCTGCTATATGCGGGATACAGTGTGAAGCTATGTATGTGTGTATGTATGTACATGTAATATTTAGGTATTATTCTAGATAAAATTTAAATTTTCAATACTTTATGTGCTAACTGCAGGGGCATTTTTAAAACGTCAACGAAACTTTTAAAGTGGTGCAGTTGTGAATGCAGTTCACGTTGTAACCGCACGTGTCTTGTAAGTAGATGCTTTGGGATTTGTTGAGACCGTATTATATATATATATATATATATATATATTTATGTCTACTAAATATTTTAGCTTGTACTTGCTCGCTGTGTCTCTCATAAAGCATGGATAGACAGAGGGAACCAGAGAACCTAGTGTTAAGACACTCCGTTCCTGTTTTTTTAAATTATATTTCCTCCTGAAACCTTCTGAAATGACTTTAGATATATAAGTAAATACTTGATTTAAAAATAGCAGAAATAAAATATTTGATTTTTATCTAATATTCTACCTGTAAAACAATTTCAGAATGTACTTAACATTCCGAAATTGATTTAATAAGAAAACTCCATATAACTTTTGTAAGAGCAAAAATTGATGTCTCATTTAGATGTTCAGACGAGAAAAGTTTGTTAATAATGCTTCTAATGAAAATATTCAGTGAAATTCTATAAAGCGCTCTCAAACAGACGGACTTCTTGATTGTTATTGTATATTTTAGGGTACTAATATATGAATACAGCTAATACAGCTATAGCTTTTACCTGCTGCGTCGCTTGTATTGAATATTAATTAAATAAATATTAAAGATGTTAAATAAATATGCAAGGATTGCTGCAACAATTTTTTTTAGCTTCACGCTATATCATATAGCAGGCAGAGGGAACCTGAGAACCTAGTGTTAAGACACTCCGTTCTCTTTCTACAATTCCGTTCCCCTTTATAATAATAATAATAACACTTTGTTGCATAAAGAAAACATATAACATAGATTCATATGATACAAGAATAAAATATTGTACAATGACGGCCTTATGGCTGTAAGAAAATTCTTCCAGGCAAGAGAGCAACACCAACAAGTATTATTAAATACGTACATAAATACATATATATAGGGTGTCCCAAAATTAACGCATGATTTGAATTAAATAGAAAATGCCATTTTAGTCTTTTAATAGCGAATGAATAATGAATATAATAGCAAATGGCGGCAAAGTCAAATCTTGCGTTAATTTTGGGACACCCTTTACATATATACATAAATACATACATATATACATACATACATACATACATGCAATGGTCAGTTTATACGTCAGACTTAACATACATTTATTCATACTAGTGTCCCCGAAAATGCGTTAATAACGCATTGTGTAGTGACGTATTTGTCACTTTATATAAACATGGATGCCAAACCATGGTAGCGTGTTTAACATTTATTTTATTGATTTAATATACTTTATATGCATTATTTAAAAAAAATATTAGCATTCTGCACTCCTTCGCTATATAAACTATAAGTGTGCCAAGTTTCATGCTCCTCCGTCCGCATAATTTTCGTAAAAAAAGATCCAAAGTTTATAGTATTTGTAGATAGATTACAACAATAAGTAATATAATAATGTTTTTGTGGGTCTATCTGCTTTCAAAGCTGATGACCCTCTAGGGAAGTGACGTTGGGCTGAAATATGTCAAATTCAGGCATTTTAAATAATGAAAGGTTTAAATATTGTGGAATTTGGTGAGATAAATAACCCATTTATATGAAATAAACTGATTGACTGTAATCGCGAATGGTTGTGGATTCGATGTCCGCTTGGGGGATAATTACTTTTTTTATTTTTGTTAGCCTCACGCTATATCCCGCATATAGCATGGTAGGCAGAGGGAACCTGAAAACCTAGTGTTAAGACACTCCGTTCCCCACTTTCCGCGCGATTGAAGCAATGCGTGCTGAGTAGCGGAATTCAACGCCGCGCTTTGCCTTGTTACCAAACTCAGGAAATGAAAATACTAAACTTTTACATTTCCCGGAGCGACAATGGAACCCACAATCTGTCGCGTTTACAGTCGTACGCTTGTGCCTCTGCGCCACGACAGGTGCTATTATTATATTTATATTATTTTATTTCTGTTGTCTCTTATAAGACTAAATGTAGCGTATATGTGCACACACTCGTAGTCTCTTCAGATTGGGATAGAAGATGGAGACCGGAGGGTCTTGATAGTATTTATTTGTGGCGGGAAAAAGCGTGAAGCTCAAAAGAAATCATTAAATTAAGATTTTTGGGCTAAATATCTAAAAAAAACCTTTCCTCATTGTTAAAGCAAACTGCCAAGTACTCTCGACTGCATGACTGTCAGTCACTCAGTAACGGAGGAGCTGAATATTATTTTTTTCAGCTTTATCCCGCAAAGCTGTGTAAACAGAAGGGAATAGTGTCAATGGACTCCGTTCGTCCCTTCCGCTTATATTCGAATAAATAATATGGATACAATATCATTTTCAAGAAATCCATAGTAAAATCTTAAGTAAATATTTATAAAACGCTTAACTCGTGGTTATTGGAGCGATTCACGCACGAATGGCGAACACTCATCGTTTAGCATTATTTATTTACTGTATATTAAGCAGTTGGGTTTAACCCTACAAGGCTTGATATTTGTTTTCTTTGTGTAAAAACACCTGAATTGACACCTACCAAAAAAATATTTTCCCTGTGGGGGACGGGGATAAAATACAATTCCCCTACGCCGCTGGGTAGCGTACCGTAAGAGGCGGGTATCCCAATAGTTTGGTGGTAGGAGGTTCGTCCTCCGTCTGGCTCGTGACCACTATCATGTCAAAGACGAACCGCCAAATATCTTATGATGTGTTCCGGTTCGATGGCATGTGTCCTTCTGCTCGTTAGTGAGCTATCTTATGTTTAAAGTTTCGAAAACAAAAATTTGGTGGAACAATGTTCAAAACACTAAAAACGCGAACGTAGTATTAACTTTCTTCATATATGCTTTTAACAGCTAGGAACTTTCTTACTTTCTCTTCTTTCTTAATTTTTTTTGACTTTCTTAGCCGGATTAAACTGCACTGCAGTTTTTGTTAGCTTATCCGGCTAGATCCTTTACGTAAATGTCATACAAAACAATTTATCTTAACTTTTCATTTCTGCTCAAATTTCACACTAATAGGAGAAATATCACATATATTCATACATCATGGTTATTTTTTATACATCATGGGAAGGTTGCTGATTGTCTTATGTTTCTATGGATATATCAAGAAAAGTCACTGCTTATATTTTTAAAGCTGTAGGAACGATATATGTCTTTATGTATGTTTGTCCCACATATGGCACTGGGTACCCTGTAGGGTTAAACTTATATTAAATATTTATAATAATGTGCATTTTCGTTTCCTTGCTCTGGTAACAAGGCAAAGCGCAGCGTTGTGTCAGCACGCAATGCCTTAATTTGGCGCATAGTGGAAAAGAAATCGTATAGAGAACAGAGTGTCGTAACACAGGTTTTTAGGTTCCCTCTGCCTACCCTGCTATGTGTGGGAGACAGCGTGAAGGGTTTAAAATTTTAATCGATCTAAAAAAAACATGTTTTCAATTCGACTGTATTTTTATGTGTATTTACCGAATTACTCTTTAATGGGTGAACCAATTTTGATAGTCCTTTTTTTATTTCATAGCCAGAGCCTCTATTGTGGTCCTATTTAAATTAAGTTAAAATCTGATCAGTGTTCTTGCGTTATTCGTAATGATTTAACTTTTTAGTGAATTTTTATAAATGTTACTTCTTGTACTAAAAAATCACTAAAAGTTAAATCATAATATATATGGATGCAAATCAATTTGTAATGATTTTTTTATTTTAAAATTGTTAATTATATATATAAAATAATTATTTTATATATAAAATGTTTAAAATATTCACAATTTAGAGTAACTCAAAAAATATATATAATAAATATATCGCCGACATATTTTTTTTTTTTTATTAACGGATTTGGCAAACGAGCAGAAGGACCACCTGATGGTAAGTGGTTACCTTCGTTCATAGACATCTACACCACTTGGTGAGGAGATGCTTGCAGATTGCGTTGCTTGTAACCCCAGGAGGATAATGATGGAAGGGGGACTACCAGTAGTCCACTATCAGAACCACCACATTTTGGGGAAAGGATGGGTGGAAAGGGAAAATCTGGGCCATATGCCATCGAACCGAACACACTATTAGATATTTGGTGTCGTCTATTAATATAGTGGTCGCGAGCCAGTCGGAGGAGAACCTCCTACCACCTAACATATTATATATATCTACTCTGTTGTGGTCTTATTTAAATTAAGTTAAGATCTAATCAGTAATTTTTTTGCGTTATTCGTAATGATTTAACGTTTTAGTGATTTTTTAGTGCAAAAAGTACCATTTTTAAGAATAACTCGAAAACTAATTCTCAGATATTAAGTAATATTGAATGGGATCACATAAAAATAAAAAAAAATGGTTCACCCAGTAAAAAGTTATAACACACTTAAAAAAATCAGTCGAATTGAGAACCACCTCCTTTTATTGGAATTCGGTTGAATATATATTATAACATGATTTTGCTTTCAATAATCAGTCATATTTTTATGTCAAGATAAAAATTAGACATTTTGTTCATATTACAGACTTTTTTCACATAACAGGGTAGTCAGAGAGAGCCTATAGTACCTAAGTATCAAGACACTGCGCTCACCACTGTTCGCCTCATTCGAGATAGTGCGTGTTGAGTGGCGGAACTTAACGCCGCGCTTTCGTAATTACATTTCCTGTTAAGTTAGCATATCTATTAGAAAACAGAAACGCTCCCCAAGTTTATGTAAGACAACATTACGTAATCATTTGACGTTCTTCTTTATTGAACCATTATATCAATACCGATATATCAAAGTTCAGCACGTTTTATCCCGAATAACAGTCCAGAGAGAGCAGTCCTAGTATCATGATACTCCGTTCGCCAATTCCCGCTCAAATTTTCAAATTTGTACGCGGCGTTGAGTTCCGCCACTCAGCGCGCAATGCCTCAATTCGGCGGAAAGTGGGGAATGGAGTGTCTCAACACTAGGTTCCCTCTGCCTACCCTGCTACTCGTATATGCGGCGGATACAGCGTGAAGCTATGTATGTATGTATGTAATTATGTGGTAAGTGACGAAACTATACGCCGCGCTTTGTAATTACCAGAGCGAAGAAATGAAAATAATTTAAACATAATCGTTTCCTCAAGGGAGAATTGAATCCGCTACCACCTCACGTCACTATGGCCCAATTATATTCTTATTTCCAATATAAGACTTACTTCCAATATACCGTATTAAGTCGACAGGACAGCCAATATCCATTAGAGGCTACCGAATAAAAGATATCTAATACTGTTGACACAGGACTCGTGTACACGCTCCTTGGGAGGATTTACTAAAGTTATTACTATATATATGTATATTATGTCTGTTAAGATCACAGTAAATGTTTACTCAGATCTATGATTCTTCATTTATTAACCGATTTCCAAAAAAGGAGAAAGATCAATTTGTAACTTTTTGCTCAATGATATATGTGTTAGTGTTTCTGGTTTTTTTTTAACTTCACGCTGTATCCCACATATAGCAGGGTAGGCAGAGGGAACTTGAGAACCTAGTGTTAAGACACGTTCTCTTTCAAGATTTCCGTTTCCCACTGTCCGCCGAATTGAGAGATTGCATGCTGAGTGGCGGAACTCAACGCCGCGCTTTTACCTTGTTACCAGACCTAGGAAATGAAAACACTAAATATCATTTGAAATTTTCATTTCTATGACAAATAAAAGGTATTTATCATATAACACTTAAAACCATAGGAAAATGGTTTAGAAATGGGGTGCGTATATTAGATTCTTTCCAAAACTCATAACCGTATTCCATTGGATGAATTTGAGATACATTGTTATTTATAATTAAAGTAAATGCAACTTTACGTTAATAGAATAAGGTATATTTTCGTTTGTAATTTTTGAATAATATGACGAGGCGTAAGTGGTTATGTAGTGATATTCATTGCTTATTCTTTCTTATATTGTTTAAGATGTTTTCATTTCATATGAAAAGCCTAATATCAATTTACAGCTTTGACAAAGTAACAAAAATTATTGAGATTTTTTGACGCCTGTCGTGGCGCAGAGGCACAAGCGTGCGACTGTAAACGCGACAGGTTGTGGGTTCGATTCCCACTCCAGGAAATGTAAAGCTTACTATTTTCTGGGTTTGGTATTAAGGTAAATGCGACGTTGAGTTTCGCCACTCAGCACGCACTGCCTCAATTCAGCGAAAAGTGGGAAACGTAATTGTTGAAAGAGAACGGAGTGTCTTAACACTAGATTCTCAGGTTCCCTCTGCCTACCCTGCTATATGCGGGATACGGCGTGAAGTTTGTAAAACCTAATATCAATTCCCAGCTTTGACAAAGTAACAAAAATTATTAAGATTTTAACTCCACACTTACTCAGCACGCAATGCCTCAACTCTGCGGTAAGTGGGGAACTGATTGTCTTAACACTAGGAAACCTGACAAAGGTTTCCTCTACCTACCCTGCTATACGCGGGATACAGCGTGAAGTTAAAAAAAAAATAACAAAAAAGAAAATCGACTTCAAATGAAATGCACTAAAAAGTAACCTTATTACGAATAACTCAAAAACTACTCAATAGGTCTTAATTAACTTTAAATGTGGCATCAGCAGCTCTAATTATCATGTGAAAAAATCTCAATCAATCTCAATTTAGCGGAAAGTGGGGAACGGAAATGTTGAAAGAGAATGGAGTGTTTTAACACTAGGTTCTCTGGTTCCCTCTGCCTTCCCTGTCATATGCAGGATACAGTGTGAAGTTAAATAAACAATCACAAAAATTGGCTCACTTTTTAATTAATCGAATTGAGAACCTCCTTTTTTTAAACCGGATGAACATAATAAAAAACGACAGAATCAGGTTTTATTTATAAAGTATGCAGTTAACACTTTTTGCCCATTGTTATGCGTTGTTGGCAAAGAGGTATTAGTGTCAAGACACTTAGCTCTCCGCTTTTTGACAGTGACAGTTACAGTTCTGTCAGAACGAGTAAAGGAAGAAGAATATAATCATAGCTCGGGATTGAATTTTTTTTTTTGGGTAACGGATAGCAAACGAGCAGAAGGACCACCTGATGGTAAGTGGTTACCTTCGCCCATGAACATCTACAACACCAGAGATGTTGTAGATGCGTTGCCACCCTAGAGGATACAGATGGAAGGGGAGGACAATGTAGTAGTCCGCCACGGAACCACCACATTTTGGGGAAAGGATGGGTGGGAAAATGGAAAACCTGGCTTACATGCCATCGAATCGGAACGCATCATAAGATATTTACAACCTATTACGTTTACAGTTCCAAGCTACACCAGAATGAGAACCTACGTACTTTTATTTAATACCTATACGGTACCCATCAATGATTTTTTGTTTTTATTCATGACGTATTTGCATTTAGAAGGCGTCATATTAAATTAAGAGTGACGTCACATATCAAAGAACACTTGGAGTATTAAAGAATACCTATCTAACGTCACCTTAATTATATAATTCGGTCTAGGGATTTGGAAGATATGAGGTAATAAAGAATATTACAAACATACATCATATGCGCGAAAAACATAACCCTCCTCTTACAATTTTTCCCTGTAAGGGGACGGGGTTAGAATACAATTACCCTCCGCTGCTGGGTAGCGTCCCGAAAGAGGCGGGTCTCCCAGTAGTTTGGTGGTAGGAGGTTCGTCCTCCGTCTGGCTCGCGACCACTATCATGTCAAAGACGAACCGCCAAATATCTTATGATGTGTTCCGGTTTGATGGCATATAAGCCAGGTTTTCCCCTTTTCCACCCATCCTTTCCCTAAAATGTGGTGGTTCCGATAACGGACTCTTGGTAGGGAACGCACCTACAACATCTCTGGTGTTGTAGATATTCATGGGCTAAAGTAACCACTTACCATCAGGTGGTCCTTCTGCTCGTTTGCCATCCGTTATCCATAAATAAAAACAATCGAATTGAGAATCTCTTCTTTCTTTTAAGTCGGTTAGGAAATATAAATAATGGTAAACATTTTGCACAATACCCCACGTATTAGAAATACTCATAATTACTAGTATACTCGTATACAGACACCGGTACGAATTCAGCGATAGCAAACAATCCTAAACTAAACAATGCCGTTAATGGAATCAGACTGGGATTTCGTTCCTTTGTTGCATATATTGAAAAAACAACGTAAATTCAACCATAATACTTTAAAAATAAAAGCTAGTTTAGCTTACAAAAGGGAAATTCTAAAATATTTCAGGTGAAAAATATTTCGAAATGAATAGATTTTCAGGTGGCATTAAGTTGAAGGAAATCTTTAGCTAGTTAGTTGAGATCAGAGCCGTAGTGGGTAATGGAAAATTTTATTCTTTGGTGTGAACTGCAGTATAGACTAGAATTGCCTGTAGGCTTTTCTATTTATCTGCCTGAATATAATTTGTATTATAAAACCACTCCATTCGGCAGAAAGTGGGGATAGGAAATGTTAAAAGAGAACGGAGTGTCTTTACACTAGGTTCTTTGGTTCCCTCTGCCTACATTGCTAAGTGCGGATACAGTGTGAAGCTAAAAAAAACTGGCACGAGGCCTGTCGTAGCGCAGGGGGTATTTCAATCTCGTCGTTCTAGTAACAAAGCAAAGCGTAGCGTTGAGTTCCGACACTCAGCAAGCAATGCCTCAATGCGGCAGAGTGTGCGGAACGGAAATGTTAAAATAGAACGGAGTGTCTTAACATAAAGCTATCTTGTTCCCTCTGCCTACCCTGCTATATGCGGGATGCAGCGTGAAGCTAAAAAAACCCGATTAAACAAATATTTTTTATTGAGACAGAAATTTTATTGTACTTGATTGATGCTAAGATAAATAACAAAGTGTATGTCGATGATTGATCACAAGCTAATGGAGTATTGACATAATAACTTAGGTTACATTTTAATATATTATGTAATTATATTAGGAGTCGAGTAGCGGAGTTCAACGCCGCGATTTGTCTCAAAAGAGTGGGGAAATGAGAATAATTTGAAAAACTATTTTTCATTATGTTGTTCTTGGATGGGATTCGAACCTATAAGCAATCGTCAGTCACATGTTGTCTTACTGCGCCAAGTTTGTCGCTTATAAACATATTAAAAATCGTAATAACATTATTAATTATCTTCATTCTCGTTCTGGTTAGTTAAATACGGCGTTAAGTTCTCAATGCCTGTCGTGGCGCAGAGGCACAAGCGTGCGACTGTAAACGCGACAGGTTGTGGGTTTGATTCCCACTCCAGGAAATAGAATTTTTCATTTCCTGGGTTTGGTAACAAGGCAAAGCGCGGCGTTGCTATATGCGGGATACAGCGTGAAACTATGTATGTATGTAAGTACTCAATTCGAGTGGAAAATAGAGAACGGAGACTCTTGACATTATGATTCTTCATGCAATCAGGCCTTGTTATGCGGAAAAAACACAGTGATGTTTTTGAGAATGCTTATCTTATATTATTTGTTAATTACGTATTCGCACACATAATACATAATACATAATACATAATTTGAAAATAAAGAATTCTAAAAATAAAGAAAAAATAAAGAATTCTAAAAATCTAAGAATTCTAGTTACAAGCGTCTCTTTTTCCCACTTTAGAGTGTTGTTATACATTTCAAAATATTACCAGTCTATGATAAAAAAAATAGTTTCAAATGAGCCACAGTGACCTCATTGTGGCTCATTTGGACAGTGACTGACTGAAACGCAACAGTTGTGTGCTACACGTTACATGGAGGATTTACATTTCTGCGGTTTCCCTCTCTGGTAAGACAAAGTGCGGAGTTGAACTCCGCCACTCAATACGCAAAGTCTTTAATTCTAGTGGAAAATGGAGAACGGAGTGTCTTTACACTGTGTTCTCTTTATTCACTCTAATGTTCGGGAAAAGTGAAGCTCAAATCTAATTTTACGATCACTTGGCGGAAATACGCTACGAATGAGAACGACAAAACTGTGGAAATAGCTTTAGAAATGGATAAACTTTGAAGATTTTCCACGTGGGATTCGAATTCGTAATCGTTACATTACGGCCAAATTACACAAAATCTACAAAAAACGTGGTTTATGTGTTATTCCCATGCATTAGCTGTATTTTTGTAAAAAATCATCTAGTATTTTTTTCATGAAAAAGTAATTAACTGAATTGTGGAATAGCCTACCTGCGGCAGTGTTTTCAAGTTGGTACAACATGTGTCATGGTTGATACAAAAAGCGCGTCTATTTCCACATGAAAGGCTCCTGTAGCTCCTCTGGTGTTACACGGGGTCGTGGGCGTTCTTTCCATAAAAAAAAAATTGAAGAAGTCTTGACTCTACCCTGCTATGAAGGATAAAACGTAAGCTGTCTTCTTCTATATTTATAATAAAGTACTAAATTTGTCCTCAAAAGCAGCACTCCGGGTGAATCCCGGAAAGAAATAGCACAATCACTTGGCGGAAATGCTCGCTCGCGGTTTTATTTTGTATATTCACAATGTACCCAACAAGTTTGTTCGACGCCGCGAAACGACAAAACTTTGGAACAGCTTTACAAATGGATACGCTCTTTTCTATTACGAGTTTTGAATTGAATGTCTGTTTTTTAAAGTGGATATTCTTTAGTTCCTTACAGTAATAATTAAGATTTAAAACAAAAATGAAAATTGACTACAAATAGTATGTACTACAAAAATTATTACGAATAACTTAGAAAGTATACGTCAGATCTTAAATAAATTTAAATGGAACTTAAAGAGAAACAGCTATCTGTCACTAGTATTAATCGACTTCAAAAAAAAGGAAAAGGAAAGGGTTCGTAATTCAAGTGTTTTTTGCTTAACTTTTTACTGGGTGAACCAATTTTGATGATTTTTTTTTATATGATAGCTAGTACTTCTGTGGTTCCATTTTTTGGTGGTAGGAGGTTCGTCCTCCGTCTGGCTCGCGACCACTATCATCTCAAAGACGAACCGCCAAATATCTTATGATGTGTTCCGGTTCGATGGCATGTAAGCCAGTTTTTCCACTTTCCCACCCATCCTTTCCTCAAAATGTGATGGTTCCGATAGCGGTCCACTACATTGTCCCCCCCTTCCATCTGTAACCTCTAGGTTGGCAACGTATCTACAACATCTCTGGTGTTGTAGATGTTCATGGGCGAAGGTAACCACTTACCATCAGGTGGCCCTTCTGCTCGTTTGCCATCCGTTATCCATAAAAAAAAAGAAATAGGATCTGACTGAAGTTATTGAGTTAATCGTAAAAATGACACTTTTCATAGTATTTTGTTTGAAATTACTGTTAATAATTAAGCGGCAGCACATAAAAAACATACATATACATATAGTTGAAATGAGTACCTTCTCTTTTTGACGTCAGATAAAAACAGTAGATCCAGGACGTCGCTGAATTTGCTTTGCTGAACCACTGAAGTTCTACTGCTGAAATTTTCAAGCTTGTTTTTTCTTATACTCCAAATTGGTTATTGGCTGTATTGCTTTGAGAACATTTTTTTTTGTAAAGAGATAATAATATATTTGTGTCATTATCATTTTAAAATTACGTTTCTTTGATATCTGCCTGTCTTTTTGAACTCTTAAAGAAGGAATGGGAATACCCAACATGGAAGCACTCCTTTCGTTCGCTTTTTTCATACGAATTCCTCGTAACACTGCACCTTAAATGACTGTACTCCTAACGCCGTTGTTTTATCAGGAGTGGGGGAAAACAAACAAATTTAAATATGTAATCGATTGGATTATTATATTTTTTAAGAATGGCCAAATGGAGAATCTTTTTTCTTTTTTTTATACTTCACGCTGTATCCCCATGTGTAGCGGGTAGGCAGAGTGGAACCAGAGAACCTAGTGTTAAGACACTCCATACTTTTCAACAATTGCGTTCCCAATTTTCCGCCGAATTGAGGCATTGGCAGTGTGGTTAGCGTGCGAATCCCAACGCCGCGTTGGGCTTGCTTGCTTTCTCAAACCCGGGGCAAATGAAAATACTAAATTTTAAAAAATGAGAATCGAACACCTATATAAGTGTCGCATTTTTACAGTCACACCTTTTCTCACTGCAGCCACAATGGTTCTATACTACTTCTATTTTGCAAGATAAGATATAAATTCCTTATTTATTAACACTTGTATATACTAGTGTCCCCGTAAGTGATATTAACACATTAGTAGTGATTATATGTTTACTTTATGTAAAACATGATGTTTCAAACCATGGAAGTGTAGGTAGTATTTATTTTGTTAATTTAATATAATTTTTATGCATTATTTAAAAAATTATCATTCTGCACCCTTTCCCAGGCAAACTATAAGGGTGCTTGAGTTTCATGCTCCTCCGTCCGCGTAATTTTCAAAAGCGGAATCCAAAGGTTTTGCTTCACGTATTTATATATAGATATTTAGCTTCGATTCTTTATCCTACATAGCAGTGTGACAGACACTCAACCTAGTGTCAAGACACTATTCTCTACTTTCCGCTCAAAGAGACATTGCTTGTTGAGTGGCGTAACTCAACGCCGCGAAATAGAGTATATTATAAATACATTAAATTTTTTAGGAAAAAAATAAAAAATAACAATAATTTTACACTTTTTTTTAATAATACTCTTACATTACACTTTTGTATCTAAATACAATATTTACAAAAACTTATAACTAATTTTCTATTTGTAATATTTATATACTAAAATAGTGTTAATTTTGTAACTGTCCTAACAGTGAGGACAGTGAGATTACTGTGGGCAGTGAAGTCGCTGATTGAGTATTCATATAAAAAGCTTGATACTAAAATTATGTCTCATAAATATTATCACAAAGGCACACAATATGGCGATGGAAAATAATTAAAAAAAAAATTCTAAGTGGAATAAAAATTTCAAAATAATGTTATCCTTATTTCAAAAAGTCTAAGTTAAGTAAATGATTTTATGACAAAATTATATCAACTCGAATCGAATTGAATTAGATCAAACTACCACTATTTATATTTTTCTATTGGGTAACTACTTCTTATAATTTTATTAGAAATCCTGAAAATTTGATAAATTTAGTGCATCTCCTGATTCCTTGCTTATTTATGTACATTTTGATTAAAATTCTTATAGTGTCATCAATATTTTACATTTTTTCATTCATTTTTATTATTTCATGATATATCTTAGAATATAATAACACGATACCAATTTAAATAGCGCCATTATGTGCCTTTGGGAGAACTAACTGCCTATAATAATAATTAGTAAAACTACATCTAATATAGTTTTATAAAAAAATATAAAAATGGCAGTATTATAAAAGAAATCGTTACAAATATATATTTATATATGTAGAAAAGTCTCCATAGAGAATAAATTATAAATTCTAATTTACACTTGTCTAACTATCATAAGTGAATAAGTTGACAAGATTATGAAAAGCTAACTTATATAAGTTGAACCAAAATGGCGGATCTTTAATTATTTTACACATAAGATAATAATCATATAAGAATTAGTATAATTATACATTTATAAACTTTTGATTTATCAACTCATTCACAAACGTCTAACATAACGTCTAAATAACTAAAATAATGAAAAATAAAGAGAGATTTACATTATATCACACGAACCCTTTGATTTGATCGATTCTGACCAATAAATATTATGGGCTTGATTTAGACTACAGGTGGATAAGAATGAAGGAATAGTACTGTTACGTATCGATAGAGAATTATTGTATTATATTCTAACTGTCTAAGATTCTAAATGGCTAAGTTAGCCTTTTTTAATAAGACAATGACAAATTTATTTTATGATTTTTTTGGTTGTTTAAGTTATATTATTTTTATCATTCGTTTGTATATTTAACATTTAATTATATTTAGGTTTTAAGTTAAACTTATTATTGAAAATAATAAGAATGATTAATTGATTTATTTGATTCTATACAATGTGTAACAGTATATGAAGCCATGTACAAACAAATAATGTAATAAATATTATACATGAATGAATGAATGTATAATATTATATATTTTACAAGTAACAAATTTAATATTTTTTTAATGAATATTTAAAATTGACAAAAAGTACAAAATTTTTGATATATGCCAATTTTCATGTTTTTTTTTACAAACAAAATGGCTGCACTTTCAAATACCTGTAATAGAATATAATAGAATAGGTTAGTAGAAGTAAGAACTTAACTATCTGCTAGCTGGTGCTTGGGTGTGGTGGGCACAACTCTCTACATTTTCTGGCCAATCGCAAACGTTCTCATTGGGATTGAACACTAAGTTTTGTGGGCATGGCATGTGGTGTTTCCTTTCTCCTTCGCACATGTAGTACATGGTGCAGTCAGCTTTGTCTGGATGGTAGGATATGTGGCCGTCTTCTTCTTCGCATGTTACTTCGTTAGCTGGAATTTGAAGAGAATGTTAATATATATTTTTTTTATCTTCACGTTTTTTGCACCGGAATCGAATTTCGAATCCGAATAGAGAAAAAGTAGTTTAAAGACCCTCCGTACCCTTTTACCTATCTCTCTACATTCTGATCTGTAACAGGGAATCTACTGTTAAGACACTCCGTTTCCCACTTTCCGCCAAATTGAGGCATTGCGTGCTGAGTGGCGGAACTCAACGCCGCACTTTGCCTTGTTACCAAACCCAGGAAATGAAAAATTCCATTTCCTGGAGTGGGAACTGCAATTGTACTGCAACCGGGTTCAATTAACAACCATTAGGGGATATGATTATATTTAAACTATTTTCATTTCTCCTTTATTGTAAAACACAGCTATTTAAAACCGCTATTTAAAGCGCAATGTTTCAAATTCTAGCAAAAAGGAGTGAACAGAGTGTCTGTCACTAGATTCTCTCTACTTTGAACTTTACTTGAAAAAATATCAATAATCCACATCTAAATTTGAAAATTACCTAATAAACGTGAAAATATTTAAGCCCATAATCTGAAATCCGAATTAAATTCCTTTATGTTGGCATATTTGGGATTGTTACGCGTTCCGCAAATTGAATGCTGATGCCTAATAGCGAGTATTCATTGCTTTGACGATTGTATTTTGTATTTTAGTGCTTGTATTTCGTGGCTAATAATAAATTGCTAGTTTTGTTTAGCTTAATGTGTATCCCGCATATAGCAGGGTAGGCAGAGGGAACCTGAGAACCGACGTGTTGAGACACTCCGTTCTCATAAGATTTCCGTTTCGTTGATTATTATTTTTTTTTTTAACTTCAAGCTTCAACCCGCATATAGTGGGGTAGGCAGAGGGAACCAGAGAACCTTATTAAGACACTCCATTCTCTTTCAACAATTCCGTTCCCCACTTTCCGTCGAATTTTCCGTGAGGCATTGCGTGTGTTGAGTGGCGGAACTCAACGCCGCGCTTGCCTTGTTAATGCCAAACCCAAGAAATGAAAATACTAAATTTTACATTTCCCGGAGTGGGAATCCAACCCACAACCTGTCTGCAGTAGTTTACAGTCGCATGCTTGTGCCTCTGCGCCACGACAGGCGTTGTTATAATCTTCTTAATTTTTCTCAAACTAAAACATAAAATCACCAAAAAAATACTCACGATCTTTAGTAGTATATTGTCCATTGTGGGCACATTAGATTTCGTATGGACCCCGTCATACTCCAGTCTAACCCATAATCTCCTAACTCTTTGTCTCTAAGGCAGTGAGGAGGGAACCTCCCGGAGCCACAGTGATCCCCTCGGAAGTCATCCATGTCGATAGACCAGACCATGATACCTCCAAAACCTTCTTCTTTGAGCCAGGTCATCTGGAAGGGTAATGGTGAGAGATGAGTATAGATTCTAATCTTGTCATATGCTTATGTAAAATTTTTAAATGTTTTGTTTTTATTATTAGAAAATTGATTTTTTAATAGTTGCTGTAGATATTTCAGTTTTATTATAATTATATCAAAAGAGACGAACAGGATGGTGGGTTCCATTTTTTTTTTTTTAATGAACGAAGGCCTTCGTGGCGCAGTGGGACACTGTCTAACTATAAACACGATTTCATTTAAATTGACTCAAATGGACTAGAAGCCACTAAATCCTATGAATCTTATAATAATATACATATAATCTAAAAAAGACAACAAGTAGAATAAGTAGGAACCATTTTTTTAAATTTTTAAGGAGTCATTCTTACACATGGATAAAAAAATATATTCTTTCTTCTTTTTTTTTTTATAAACATATACGAACTATACGAACAAAATGAAAAGAAAATAGAGCATTTACCTTAGTTTTCAAAGAGCGTCTATCATCAAACTTAAACCCACCACCGTCTCTGTACGCGAAATGCCAACTATTCGTCCTGTTATCCCCATACTAGCGTGGTGTTGTCTTTTACGGAGGAGCCGTGTACTCTATAGTAGACATGAAACCAGCTTGCTTGTATAACGGCCTGTTTGACCTGGAAATAATGATAACATTAAATAAATAAACTACTGGGGCTGGGGGTACATATGATTTTTTTGTAACTTCATCGGCTGTATCCCGCATATAGCGGGTAGGCAAGGAACCAGAGAATCTAGTGTTAAGATACTCCATCTCTTTCAACATTTCCGTTCCCCGTGGTGGCAGAGGCACAAGCGCGTTGACTCTGAAACGCTCTTCGAAAGTTGAGTTCCGCCACTCAACACGCAATGCCCCACCTCTATGGAAAGTGGGGAACATATAACTAATAACAAAACTTGAGGGTCAGGTTAACTTTTGCAGCCTTCTCTTTATCGCATAGCAAGGTCAGATAGAACCTAGTGTTAAAATACATTGTTCTTATGCTTTCTACATACACGTGGTGTGAGTGGCGGACATAATGCCATGCGCTTTGTGCTTAGAGTGTTTCTTATGTAAACCTTTGGCTTTTGTAAGACTTTTTGAGATGAAATTATATGGTTAATAGCATGTCAGCTTCGCTGCTTAATAGGCGATATCTTGAGAACGGAGTATTTTGGATAATAGATTTTTTCTGGATCACCCATGAAAAAGCGTGAAACAGAAAAAAAAACAAATTTCCAAAACTTTTCCATATTATACAGAAAAGCACTAAACAACATTTTTTTCAGTAAACTGACGTAATCCTTCATTCTTAGCAGCGCTATATGTTCTGCCGGGAATGTATCCACGAATGTATGAAAATTCAAATAATCCTCAGAAGTTGTTGAAATACTTCTCGAAACGTGATCGCTGAAGCCTGAAATTCTATTGAAATATTTCATACAAGTTTTCTCATATTTCGCTTTGTTTTATTGTATACTTTTATATCATATATTATATTCTTTATACATGTTTTTGTATTAGCTCATCAGGTTCTTCTTAGAACAAGAAATGGAATTTTCTATCCCTGGCTTGGTAACAAGGCAGCATGTGTTGAGTTCCGCCACTGGCACGCAATGCCTCTATTCGGCGGAAAGTGAAACGGAGTGTCTTAACACTAGGTATCCTCTGCCGACCCTGTTATATGCGGGATACAGCGTGAAGCTATGTATCTATGTATGCATGGCTATTGGTAAATAATCACATTCCTCTTAATATCCGATAAAGAGCAAAATAAACTTTTAGCTGACAGTATGTTTAACTACAAACTAAAGTTTAATTTTCTAGTTATTTTAACAACTGGTTAGTTTAGACTGAAAGTTATTCGTAGTGTGGAAATACATATAATATTCGGACAGTAACTACGTTAGCTTTGTAAATTTTTAAGCATGAATTGTTAAAGAAGTTTTAAGTATGTACCATTTGTATGTATTTTTTTTTTTTTTTTTTTTTTTATGGATACCGGATGGCAAACGAGCAGAAGGACCGCCTCGAGGTAAGTGGTTTCGCTTTCTCCTTTCGCCCATGAACACCACAACATGCAAGAGATGTACTAGATGGCGTTGCCAACCTAGGAGGATACACAGATTTTAAAGTGGAGGATAATGTAGTAGTCCATATCGGTCTCACCACATTTTGGGGGAAAGGATGGGTGGGAAAGGGGGGAAAACCTGGCTTACATGCCATCGAACCGAACACATCATAAGATATTTGGCAGGTTCGTCTTTGACATGATAGTGGTCGCGAGCCAGACGGAGGACGAACCTCCTACCACCAAACAAAAGTATTATGGTGATAAATGTAATTAAATTTTAATAGAGAAAACTGATTTAAAATAAAATGTACAAAAAGTGCAATTATTACGAATAACTCGAAAACTATTCTCCATTCTTAACTAAATTCAAATTTAACCATATGCAAATGCTCTCATATTATAATAGAACCATCAAAACTGGTTCACCCAGTAAGAAGTAATGCGGTAATGCTTAAAAAATACAACCGAATTGGTAATTTCTATACTATACTACACTTGGTAGGCATAGAGAACCTAGTGTTCAGACACTCCGTTCTCTACTTCCAACCTGATTTTAAGACGTTCCGTGATAAGCGGCGGAATTCAAAGACGCTAAATTACCTCACCAGAACGATAAAATTATGGACGATGATACATAGCTATATATGCAAAGTATCCACTATAAATCCGAGAAGTAGAGTTCACTCACTACGTTCTCTTATTAAAAAAATAATAAAAAGACACTCACCTCCACCGGATGCTGGAGCTCCAATATCGAACTGCGTTTCATTGATCAGCGTAAACGATCTTCCGTATGTCGGCATACCAATCATGAGCTTCTCTTTGGGTGCTCCTTGTCGTACCCATTCGCGGGCTGAGTAGTCCTAAGGAAAGAATTAACGGTAAAATTATTATGAAAAATCATTAGTTAATTGCAAAATATTGCATAAATAATTAAGATTTTTTTAAACTTCACGCTGTATCCCGCATATAGCAGGGTAGGCAGAGGGAACCAGAGAACCTAGTGGTAAGACACTCCATTCTCTTTCAACATTTCCATTCCCCACTTTCCGCCAAATTGAGGCTTTGTGTTGAGTGGCGGAACTCAACGCCGCGCTTTGCCTTGTTACCAAACCCAAGAAATGAAAATACTAAATTTTACATTTCCTGGAGTGGGAATCAAACCCACAACCGGTCGCGTTTACAGTCGCACGCTTGTGCTTCTGCTCCACGACAGGTGTCAATTTAATTTAATAAGTTTAACATCTTAACATAAAAGCAATTTGACTTCAAAGAAAAATAGAATTATCTCAGTCAAATCTTTGTGAATTTAAATAGGACACTAGCACTAGCTATCTTATAAAAAAACATCATCAAATATGGTTCATTCAGGAAAAAAATATACGGTAGCACACATAAAAAAAATACAGTTGAATTGTGAACCTCCTATTGTCAGCAAATGTCGATTAACGATTAACACCAATCATTGTTAAGTACTACATGCTCATTTTTGCCCATACAACTTAGAAATTCAATGTTTTTCAACCTTAATTATATTTTAAAAAATATATCAAATTTCAATTGCAAGAATATGAAAAACAGTTATGATTTTTACAAACAAAGAAAACTAATTTAAAACTAAACTTAATAAAAGGCAAAATTATTACGAATAACTCAAAAACTACTTATCAGATCTACTAAATCTAAATAGAACCACATCAGAACCACTAGCTATTATTTAAAAAAAAACATCCATATTGATCGATAATCGAACTGAGAACCTTCTTTTTGTTTGGAATTGGTAAAAATATGTCCACCACTCAACACGCAATGCCTCGATTTGGCGGAAAGTGGGGAACGGAAATGTTGAAAATGGAGTGTCTTAACACTAGATTCTCTGGTTCCCTCTGCCTACCCCGCTATCTGCGGGATACAGTACCGTAGTTAAGCTTTTTGTTACAAAGTTCCCTAACTTATATATAGGCGATAAGTCATACAACTTTGTAAAACGACTCTCACGTCGCATCGTAAAGAGATTGAAAGTTTGTATAAAGAATTAAGTGCTGGCAGTAAATATTCATATTTGTTAACTACGCGACTATAACGCTTGTCATGGCGCAGATGCACAAGCGTGCAACCGTAAACGCGACAGGTTGTGGGTTCGATTCCCACTCCAGGAAACGTTAAAGTTTTAGTATTTTCATTTCCTGCGTTTGGTGACAAGGCAAAGCGCGGCGTTGAGTTCCGCTACTCAGTACGGAATGCCTCAATTCCGCATATAGATATAGTTGAAGACGGTTTTTTTTAAATGTCAAAATCTTAATTTTACTTAAAGTCATTAAACTTTGATTACATCTCATAAACACTGCTCGAGGTAATATGTTCTATTCCCATATTAGTAGATAGTAGATACAAAGAAAAATGTCAGAAAATACTATTGACGGAACTCAACGCCGCGCTTTGTCTTTCCACAGTAGGGAAATAAAAACAATGTTTCCCTCGAATAGAAATTGAACCGACAAACATCATGTAAAGCCAGATACTGTTTCACTGCGCCACGATGGCGTCTCTTTTTTAATATTTTTTTACTAAAATATATATGAAAATGTTAAGCTTTGTAATAAACTGTTCCCTAAAGAATGTAAAGCTCTAAGAAAACTGATAAAAAGTTCATCGGAGCTATTAAAACTAAAGTTGTTTTTAACTTGTACGCTTCGACCGCATACTTCATGAACTATCGATACTGTTTTTGACCTACTACAAAAATTGAGGTTGTCAATTCCACTATATTTTTTTAATATTTATTTTTTTTAACTTCACGCTGTATCCCGCACATAGCAGGGTAGGCAGAGGGAAACCAGAAAACCTAGTGTTAAGACACTCCGTTCTCTTTTGACTTTCCGCCAAATTGAGGCATACGAGTATGCGTGAAACAATATTGATAATTATTTTTTATATGATAGCTAGTGCTTCTTATGTGGTTCCATTCAAATTTTGTTAAGTTCTGAGTAGTTTTTGAGTTATTCGTAATAATTTATCCTTTTAGTGGATTTAATTGAAGCGGGTTACTTTTTTTGTTAAAATCTTTAAGTAACTTATTTAACTTCATACATCTCACGTAATTTAATATATTGCCTATTGACATTCCATTGCGGAACTCAACGCCGCATTTTGTCTTAGTTAAATTTATATATATGTTATTATGTACTTACGACAGTCAATTTCTTCTGATAGCTGGTAGCACTTTCAAGAGGGAACAGGGGACTGTTGTGACCGACTTGTCTCTCCCATTGGCCGTGGAAGTCGTATGTCATTACGTTTATATAATCCTGTGAATAAATCCGAAACAATTAGTAATATGAAAATCGTTTTAAAATTATTATAAATTACTAACGCTTTTCTCTTTATTAGAATATTTATTTTTTTTTTTAACTTCACGCTGTATCCAACATATAGCGGGGTAGGCAGAGGGAACCTGAGAACCTAGTGTTAAGACACTCCGTTCTCTTTCAACATTTCCGTTCTACGCTTTCCGCCAAATTGAGGCATTGCGTGTTGAGTGGCGGAACTCAACGCCGCGCTTTGCCTTGTATTTTACATTTCCTGGAGGGATCGAATCCACAACCTGTCGCGTTTACAGTCGCACGCTTGTGCCTCTGCGCCACAACAGGCGCCCATTATAAAATAATAATATTTAATATTAATAACTTACCAAATATTTAGATATTTCTGGTACATCATAACCAGCGGCGATCGCTTCAAAAGACGCTGGGACTGCCGCAGACAATAAAAGACGAGGTTGCCCAGATGTCTTGGCCTCCCCTTCGAAAGCTAAACGCAATTCCTTCAGCAGTGATACGAATGCTGCCCGGTCATCTGCTCCTCTGTGATAAATATATGAGAATGTTAATTTTATGAGAAAAAAAAAATACTTTAATAATAGAATAATGCCTCAATTTGGCGGAAAGTGAGTAATGGAAATGTTAAAAGAGAACGGAGTGTCTTGGACCTCTGTCTACCCTGCTATATGCGGGATACAACGTGAGAGCTAAAACAAATGTCACAAGAAAAACTTTATCAGAACGGTTGTAATTTGGAACTGGATGTAACGAGAACGTGTCACTAAAAAGACATAAACAAATATACATGCATGGCTTTACGCTGTATCCCGCATATAGCAGGGTGGGCGGAAAACTAGTGTTAAGACTCTCCATTCCCCACTCCGCCGAATTAAGGCATTGCGTGCTAGTGGCGAAACTCAACTTGAACCCAGAAATTGAAAAAATTCTATTGCAATTGGGAATCGAACCCACATCCTGTCGCGTTTTACAATCCTGCAGCGTGCTTCTGCGCCACGACAGGCGTTATAAGCAAATATGTCACTAGCATTTAGTGTTTTGCTGTTATAACCAAAGAAATAGATAGAAATAAAGAATAACTCGAAAAATTTATAATTTGAAGAGTGAATTTAAGCAGGACTATAACAGAAGCACTAGCTATCATATAAAAAACGTTTTTTTTTTTATGGGTAACGGATGTAAAACGAGCAGAAGGAGCACCTGATGGTAAAAGTGGTTACCTTCGCCCATGAACATCTACAACACCATAGACGTTGAAGTAGTTGCCAACCTAGAACATATAGATGGAAGGGGAGGACAATGTGTATGCTTAGTATAGTCCGCTATCAGGAACCACCACATTTTACAGGGGAAAGGTTGGGTGGGAAAGGGAAAACTAGCTTACATGCCATCGAACCGGAACACATCATAAGATATTTGGCAGTTCGTCTTTGAGATTGATAGTGGTCACTTGAGCCAGACGGAGGACGAACCTCCTACGCAAAATGGAACCACGAAACACTAGCTATCATATAAAAAAAAAATCATCAATCATGCCATCGAACCGGAACGCATCATAAGATATTTGGCGGTTTGTCTTTTGACATGATAGTGGTAATTATCAAATTGAATACAGATATCAAATAAAATGAAATTAAGAGTAAAATAATTACGAATAACTCAAAACTACTCGTCAGATCTTAACTATATATAAATAGAAACAAATCCCGAAGAGCAGTTATCATAAAAATAGATACATTCACTTCCAGAGGAGCATCCCCTTTCACCAAAATCAGTTAAAAATATACCTCACATACATAAATGACAATTTGCACACAAAGATACCAAATCATAAAGAAAGCTGCAAACGTTTTTCCATTTTTCTAAAACTTACTCGTTGATGTTAAAATTTCGCTGCTTTGGGGAGTGTTTGCTATAAAGGCACCAGCTACGCGTTATAAAAACACAGATTCTTGCCTACATTTCTTAAGAACTGTTATTTTATCTATTTACATGTGTATATGTTTTATGTATATATGCAGGTATATAAGTATGTATATGTATGAAGATAAAATTATTTTATATCAAGAAATTTATTTTAAACTGTTTTTTGCACTGCTTCCCGCTAAGTAAAGTGTCCTACTAAGTTTCACTATTAATAAAAGGTTGCCTGTAAGAGATTACTTTTAGTGATCTCTCCGCCTTTTGCCTAACTTTTTCTATAATGTGTAATATTTTTTATTTTTTTATTTGTTGCAACAAAGAGTTTTTATTATTCAGTTCGACTGTTTTTTTATGTGTCATCGTCGTCAGCTGTAAGACGTCCACTGCTGGATAGGCATTCCCCATAAAACGCCGTGTAGCACGACTGGATGCCTCCTACATCTAGCGCTTCCCCGCAATTTCGACCAGGTCATTGGTGACCTAGTTGAGGGCTGACCTACGCTACGCCTTCTGGTTCATGTACGCTACTCGAGAACCTTTCTTCCTCATCGGTTGTCGGTTCTACGAGCGATGTAGCCTGCCCATTGTCACTTCAATTTGTATATTTTATTTACTTTGTATTTTATTTTAATCTTTTTGTATTAGATATTTGTTCTTTGCTTAATACTTTACGAAACGACGCTTGTGAGGCCGGCGTTAATAACTGCGACACAGTTGTATACTATTGTAGTTATTATCGTTACAAGATGTTATAATATGTATCGAAGTTTAGGAACAAACAAAACTATCCTTACCTTGGATACTCCCAATCAATATCTAGACCGTTGAACTGATAATCTCTGAGGAACTCAATCGCTTCGTACACGAACTGATTCATGCGGAACACATTGGAAGTGAGCTCTTTGAAGGGTGTCGAACCAAACGCCCAGCCTCCGATTGCGAGAAGAATCTGTGAAAAATAATAAAAAAATATAATAAAAAGAAAATTAAAAACTGAGTGTCTTGACACTAAAATAAAGATTTTAGTGTCCACATAGAGATGTGGAAAAGCGGTAAAAATAAAAAATATATATGAAATAATAATTGAGAACGGAGTGTCTTAACACTAGAATTTCGCTAACTACCCTGCTATGTTCCCACATAGCAGTCTGTACTGTCCCCAGTATAACCTATTTTCAATTTCTAACTCTAATAAGACATAACGCGGCGTTGAGTTTCGCCAGTCAACACTTCGCTTTAATTCAAAAGTACCACACACCAAAATTATATATTTTTACGACAGACCTAATAATAACAAAAAGATACGGCTGGAATTCAATTGAAATCAGTTGCGTTATATATATTTGATATCTTTTTCAAATATAAAAAAAATATAAAAGATTAAGGTTGTATAATAGTAATAAATTTTTTTTTTTAATGAATATCTAGGGAAAGTGGGCAATGGATATCTTAAGAGAACGAAGTGTCTTAACACTAGGTTCTCTGGTTCCCTCTCTGTCTTCTACCCTGCTATGTGCGGGATACAGCGTGAAGCTAAAATTATTTTTTTTTATTTCTTTGACTTATGGTACTTTTAATATGCACAAC
>JAKGSA010001111.1:84637-104879 GCA_033558755.1 Philaethria dido | reverse complement strand
TTTTATGGATACCGGATGGCAAACGAGCAGAAGGACCGCCTGATGGTAAGTGGTTACCTTCGCCCATGAACATCTACAACACAAGAGATGTACTAGATGCGTTGCCAACCTAGAGGATACAGATGGAAAGGGAGGATAATGTAGTAGTCCGCTATCGGAACCACCACATTTTGGGGAAAGGATGGGTGGGAAAGGGGTAAACCTGGCTTACATGCCATCGAACCGGAACACATCATAAGATATTTTGCGGTTCGTCTTTGACATGATAGTGGTCGCGAGCCAGACGGAGGACGAACCTCCTACCACCTAACATAAATGAATACGTTAAATGAATACATATAAATGAATACGTTTTCTTAAAATGATTTTTTGGATTCCTAAATTAATACTTCAAAATATTTAAAAAAATATCCAAGGAACCACGAGCTCCACACATAAATTTTGGATTTAAAATTACCTGTTCACTGAATTATATTTCTATCTCTATGTTCATATGTTCTAAGCTGCAGTGTGTATACTAACTATTTGCGGTGGTATTTCAAGATGCAATAGACTAAGGTAGTTCGACTTCCTGAGTTAAGCGTTTTACCAAAGATTATAGCTGCGGCAATGAGATTCATTGTAAGTTTTCTTCCACTTTTCTCTTTTATGTTAATTATATAATTTGTTACCATGAATATGTTGAATAGAATAGTTATTTATTCTGTAGACGCGGGTGATTAAGGATTCGATTCCCACTCGGGGAAAGAGAAAAGATATTTATCAGTGACGAAGCGTCCATATGTATAACATGATTCCCGCCGGGCTTACCTTTTTTGAATTGCAATAGATGAGTGGCGGATTTAATAGCAGATTAGGGATACCACAAAAAATGTACGAGATCGAAACAAAAATTGGGAGTGATATTGCAAAAAAACGAGCTCAACAAAATTATGAGACCTAAAAAAAGATCACCAGGAAAATTTGAGTTTGTTTGATTTCATCCTGTACCATTATCCATATATACCGGCTTACCTTTTTAAAATTTGCACCCTTGACCACAGATTTTTTTTAGCTTCACGCTGTATCCCGCATATAGCAGGGTAGGACTCTGAGAACCTAGTGTTGAGACACTGCGTTCCCCAATTTCCGCCGAATTAAGCAATAACTACTGATATTTCTATTATTTTCATTTCTTCGCTCTAATAAGACAATGCGCGGCGTTGAGTTCCGGTACTTAATATGCTATATATATAATATACTATGATTCGGGCATAAAGCAGCGAACACATATTTGGGTTACTAAAAATATATATATATTCATTGATCAAGTGCCTCTCTGGCTTGGTAAGAAAAAAAAATTTTGAGCAGGGCTTTCCTCATTTGATATACTAATATAATGAATAAGGGGTAAGTAAGTAACAACATACATACATAGCTTTACGTTGTATCCCGCATATAGCATGGTAGGCAGAGGGAACCTAGTGTTAAGACATTCCGTTCCCTACTTTCCGCCAATTGAGGTATTGCATACTACGTGGCGGAACTCAACGCCGCGCTTTGCCTTGTTACCATACACAGGAAATGAAAATACTAAACTTTTTGCATTTCTTAAAGAATCGGACCCACAACCTGTCGCGTTAACAGTAGCACGTGCCTCTGCGCCACGACAGGCGTTAGGTAATAATAATAATAATAACATACATGAGCCCGCAGGGCAGCTTGTGGCGAGCTGTTGGGGAGTGGCGACCCCACGGACCTGAGACCTCCGGAGGGGAATTGTAATTTATCCCCCGCCTCTGGCTTGCCTTCATTGTCCGGCAGAGTGGAGCGCAAGAGCTATATGCTCGGAAGGGTGGAAGTGCTCATTCTGCGTAATAGCGGGAAACCCGCTCACGAGCACTCTCGCGATGGTGAAACCGGTGCAAACCTCTCGACACCCTTAGCCGACCACACCGATGTTGCGCCCGAGGCACTATGCCGCTTTGTGGGGGCCCATCTAGTGGGAGGCGAGTCACCGTCCGCTAACCTTTCAATTTGAGACTTGAAAAGGCGGACGTCCGATAGTCTCAATCAATAGCCCAGTACTTAGTCCATCCAAACTCCATTCCATAGCCCTATTTTAGTTTTCCATATGTTCCATAGCTCCTACGCATTGACCGGTGACCATCTCTGAGCAATTGCCTATGGTTACTCAGAGATGGGTCCCGGTCAATGCGTCAGATTAAAAAATATTGTTGTCTCAAAGGGGCCTCTACGTGTTGGACCTGTCTACCCACGCAAGCCTTCCAAAGGACCGGGTTCCTTTGATCCCGAGAACCTGTATCGAGATACATAATAATAATAATAACATACATGACAACAGGTACATGTAGTAACAAAAAAAATTAAGAGCACCAACTCCATAATAACTAACTAACTACCTACCAGCGTAACTACCTAGTACCTACATATCGTATACATCGACGTTCGTGTTATAAATCGCGTGAGGACGCCACATCGTAAACCCCTCATGCAAAACCGATACTCTGGGGGATGTGTTGTATCGGTAAAATAACTTTTTTCATGTTTCTATTTAACCGCTTTTTTTATATTATATTCATATTTTTAACCGACTTCAATAAAAAAGGATCAATTCGACTGTATTTTTACTGGATGCACCAATTTGATGAATCTTTGTTTACATTATAGCTAGTGTTTCCTATGTGGTCTCATTTAAATTTAGTTAATTTGACAAGCAGTTTATGAGTTATTCGTAATAATAAGACTTTTTAGTTCTTTGAAGTCGGTATTTTTCTTGTTAAAACCTTAATTATCATATATATATCTCTGGCAGTAAAAAGTTCTTTAAAAGCTTAGAAATTGTATTGAGGTGTTACGATTACTACAAGGAAATCGACTTTTGTAGCGTGTTGAGTGGCGGAACTCAACTCAGCGAATTGTCTTGCCAGAATAAGAAATGAAAATAATTATATATAATCATTTATTTCCACAAGTGGAGATCGAACCCTGACCATTCGTGCTTACAATTTGATACTGTCCTACAGCGCCACAATAGTTCCAATTTCAATTAATATGATTAAATTAAGCATATTCACTTTCAATCAACTTATTGGTTCTTGTATTGCAAAATACAACGGAGTGTTTTATCTTAACCAGCCAAAATAAACGATTTAAAAAAAAAAGTGAACGACTTCAATAAAAAGAAAAAAAAAAGATACTCCACTCTCTGCAATGAGCAAAATTATTTCAAAAATTATATTTTTGAGTAGATTACCTCTTTCACATATATAGACCATTGTGGCGTAGTAAGACAGCTTCTTACTGTATACGTAAGTTGTGGATTCGATTCCCTGTATAGGCAATAATTATATTTAAATTATTTTCTTTTATCCGCTTTGTTAATATAAAGTGCAGCGTTGAGTTTCGCTAATTGAGATTAAATTTTCGTATTTGGGCGAAAAGTGGAATTGATTGCCTTGAATCTTGACACTATGTTCTCCCTATCTACCCTGCAGTGGCGAAGGGTGACTTTTTTGGCCTTTATGATGTCAGAACTTGTCTTTTTGCAATTTTATGCCGAATATTTTCCTGGCGATCTTTTTTTTTAGATCTCCACCTTTCTTAATCCTGTTTTTTGCAAACTCACTTAAAATTTTAAGTCTACATTTTCCTGGCGACGTTCCTTGCTTGACATAGTTTTTTCGAACTCCACCACAGAACCTAGTGTTAAGACTCTTTGTTCTCTTATAACATTTCCATTCCTCACTTTCCACCGAATTGCGCCACTACGTGTAGAGTGGCAGAACTCAACGACGCGCTTTGCCTTGTTTCCAGAGTGAGGAAATAAAAAAACTAAATATTATTTAATATTAACCAGTATATATACATTATTTACTAAAGATATTACTAAGCCTACTATTCCTCAATTCAGCGGAAAGTGGAGAACGGAGTGGCTTAACACTAGGTTCTCAGGTTCCCTCTGTCTACCCTGCTATATGCGGGATACAGCGTGAAGTTAAAAAAAAAACTATATCGATAATACTAGTAACCAGCACTATCTGTAAACTCTTTACGTTCGTATTTGCGAAATGGCTACGTTACGACCCCATATATCATACAAAGCGTATATTTGTGGAACAATGTGATAAATACAGGTTATGTACCTACCATTAACAAATGAGACCTATCATAATAAAAATTAATTATCAAAAGTACCTATTAATGTAGTGTATTGTAGTACAGTCGATTGTTGTGGGTTCGATTCTTACTTGTGTAAATATAATATTATATTATATTGTATTTTTATATGTGTGGGATGAAAATAATAGGCTCTGGGAATAAAATATTGTTTTTATTTCTTACTTTCAGCTACACCTTACTCAACGCTTACACCTTTTCGCCTTCCACCTTTATATATCACCTTTCCACTCCTTTTCAATATCTTCTACAGTCTCCACCTTCACTTCTCGTCTGGTTTTACGACTCACGCCACGCCACAGCCTATTATTTCCATCCCACATATGTATATTTATTATCAATTTTATTTTAAATATATATACAATATATTTAATTATTTTGTCTGTAAGCACCTGCTCAATTATAACCCACATGACTAGGTTGGCTGGTAGAAAATGCTTTTTAGCGTTAAGTCCGCCTTTTGTGCATTTATATTAAATATTGTATGCAATAAAGGATAAATAGATAAATAAGTAAATCAATGTTTATTTTTTTATTACTTCCCCAATTTTGAAAGACGAAGCGAAGCGAAAGGAATTGGGTTTCAAGATAAGAAACAATATACAGGAATTGAGCGAAAAATTAAGAACGATGTATCCTAACATCAGATTCTCTCTGCTTTATTGTATTATAGACGAAATGTGTGAAATTAATAAAAGAAAAAAAGGAGATTCAAATAAGCTGAAACTCACTAGAAGGAATGGTTATACATAAATTATCATTAATATAATTCGCGATGTGTCTCGAAACCGGGCAGAAAATGGAGTGTCTTGAGAGAACGTCTCTTTGCTGACTTACATATGTGAAGAAAAGTTGGAGTGTCTGCTTGTAATATGCTTTTTATTACACGCATATGAATATATCTACGGTACATATACCAAAACAGACAGACAGACAATAATTGAAAAAAATGCTGTTTGTTTCGGCTGATCTCTGAAATGGCCAAGCCAATTTGGACGGGACTTTTACTGGCAGGTAGCTGATGTAATGAGGATACTCCTCATACTATACTACTAGTACTAAGTCCTCATACTATAGTACTAAGCTACTGCTTAAGCTATTTTTATAACTTAAACATGGTACAATTTTTTTGTCAAATTCCATGCGAACGAAGTGGCGAGCATAGCTAGTGAATATATAAAAAACAACATTTTTATATATATTATACAACATTTTTGCTTAAACATTACTAGAGTAAATAGAGGCCTTATAGGGATAAGTAATACTTTTTATCCTCCGAATATTTTACATTCTAGTCTTGTAGGGAAAAGGTTATCCCTTAAGTTGGATACGTTTCATATATCCTTTGACAAATGATGGTAAATTATTTAAAAATTGGTTTACTTTATTTTTTTTTAGAATACAATTTTTTTTTAATTATTACAAACATACCTTAATTGTAATATTAAGTAATATTGAGTAACATTGAGAAATATTGAGTAATGTTAAGTAATATTAAGTATTATAAGTAATAATAATATATTAGGTAGGCAACTAAAATACTTGGACTCTCTTTGGGAAAAAAAATCTTATTTCCTAAGCTTAGTTACGTGATATGAAAATATTGTGGTGAATGGTGACAAAAGGTACGGACCACGCGTCCGTATTGATCATAATAACTATATAAATAATATATATACCTTCTAATGGAACTTATTTTTTACATTTTTGGTCATTTTTAACTGACTTCAAAAAAATGTGAAGCTTTAATAGGTGAACCGATATTTTTTTTTTTTTTTTTATGGATAACTGATGGCAAACGAGCAGAAGGACCACCTGATGGTAAGTGGTTACCTTCGCCCATGAACATCTACAACACCAGAGGCGTTGTAGATGCGTTGCCAACCTAGAGGATACAAATGGCAGGGGAGGACAATGTAGTAGTTCGCTATCGGAACCACTACATTTTAGGGAAAGGATGGGTGGGAAAGGGGAAAACCTGGCTTACATGCCATCGAACCGGAACACATTACAAGATATTTGGCGGTTCGTCTTTGACATGATAGTGGTCGCGAGCCAGACGGAGGACGAACCTCCTACCACCAAAAAATTTGCTTTTTATGTGAATCCATCCAAATTTTGCAAAGATCTGACGAGTAGTTTTTGAGTTATTCGTATTAAGTTTACTTATTAATGCAATTCTTTGTCAATATCTTAATTATTTTTCATATATATGTATCTATTACTTTAGCGCCTGTCGTGACGCAGAGGCACAAGCGTGCGACTGTAAACGCGACAGGTTGTGGGTTCGATTCCCACTCCAGGAAATGTAAAATTTAGTATTTTCATTTCTTGGGTTTGGTAACAAGGCAAAGCGTGGCGTTGAGTTCCGCGACTCAACACGCAATGCCTCAATTTGGCGGAAAGTGGGGAACGGAAATGTTGAAAGAGAATGGAGTGTCTTTACACTAGGTTCTTTGGTTCCCTCTGCCTACCCCGCTATATGCGGGATACAGCGTGACGTTAAAAAAAAATACTTTAGCTGTACATTCACTACAACACCATCAACACTATCATATTGTTGCTATATATACGATAGTCTACCACAAGGGCTCTTAAAACATGAAGCAAGGTTTAATACTTCTTAGACCGACGCTATAAGAAGGTATTATCTCGAAAGTACTACTTTGAACTTTTACAAAGAAAAAATGTTGTTTACAATGTATTCTTACTTTATTTATATTAGCCTGTGGCTTAGTGGAATAACTCTCCGCGATAGAGATTGTAGTTCAGAATCTGGAAAACATAAAGAATAGTAAAGATTTTTAGTATTCAAGAAAAGGAAACCTTCTTTAAATAAATTGCCTAATAAATAAAATTATTACGAATAACTCAAAAACTACTTGCCATACCTTAACTAAATGTGACCACATCCGAAGCAGTAGCTGTCATATATGACAGCTACTGCTTCTGATGTGGTAAGAAAGGACCATCAAAATTGTTTCATCTAAAGTTATGCGATAACTCATATAAAAAAATAGAGTTAAATTGAGAACCTCCTCCTTTTATTGAAATCGGCTAATAAAACAGTAAATATTTTCATAGTTTAGTACTTTCATTTCCTGAGTTTGGGAACAAGGCAAAGCGCGGCGTTGAATTCCGCTACTCAGCACACAATGCCTCAATTCGGCGAAAAGCGGGGAACAGAGTGTCTAAATACTAGGTTCCCTCTGCCTACCCTACTATCTGCGGGATACAGCGTGAAGATAAAAAACAAAACACAAAAGTATATAAATATTAGATTAAAAAATGTCGTCTCTCCCTCACATTATCGGTTACTTAGTGTTAAAATATTCAACATTATTTTGTGCCTAATATTTGAGACATGAGTTTATATTGAGTGGGGAACGGAATTGTTGAAAGAGAACGGAGTGTCTTAACACTTGGTTCTCAGGTTCCTCTGCCTGCCCTGCTATGCGGAATTACAGCGTGAAGCTAAAAAGAAAATTGAGACATCTTGTGTAGAGTTGCGGAAGCAACGCCGCGATTTTATTATAAACATTTAACATATTCAACATTTAACATATTCAAGTCAAGTTGCAATTACATGGTGAAAATACTCATACTTTTGAACAATAATATAAAATGCAAATCATTAAAAATATGTATTCCCCAATATCGATTTTGTGTATACATAGGTATAGGGAGGGGATACACGTACGGATACGTTCCCATTCCTGACTTACTATAAGCTGCTGGCAGATGTTTTTGTGCATTTTACCTGCTTTTTAATGTAAACCATTTTTATTATAATGCGGTGACTGTTGTTATAATTAAGGAAGTACTTATATGATCATAACAGTTCTCATGTAAGTGGATTTATTGTAATCTTTTATGAGGAATAAATTCTTTAAACCTAAACCTAAACCTATTTTTTTGCTGTAACCACTACTAATTCCACCCTTTTAAAGAGCAGAGTCATATTGAGTTTATTCCTACTAATATTGTAAATTTGAATTTATGTATGTTACGCTTTCATTCCAAAACTACTCAACCGATTATCATGATACTTTGTACACATATTCTTAAAGATGTTAAAGAAGAAATAGAATACTTTTTATTTAAAAAAATAGGAAAATATATAAAAATATATTAATATATATAAAAAAATATATATATATATAAAATATATAAAATATATAAATATATAAAAATATATAAATATATGGCAGGCATGATTATAAAAAAAATTGAAAATCTATCTACTTCAAAGCCTTCAAATGAACGCATACACACACTATACACTATAGCATACTTCGCAATTGATTATCACAAAACTTTGCATGCATATTTTAAGAGATATTAAAGAAGACGGTATTAGAGAAAATATATTTTGGGAGGCATGATTATCAAAATTTTAATTCTATCTTCTTCAAAGCCTTCAAATGTACGCATATACGCACTATATCTATGTATTATGGAATTCCATTGACCACGCAAAGCCGAGGGTAACAGCTAGTCAATATATAAATAAGTGACGAATGCAGTTAGCGTCGGGTTTTCAGACTGCAGTGGGGTAGCAACCCCCGTAGATCCTATTTAGTCGCCGCGCGGTTACCGTCGCGAACGGACGTCTTCTCGGTCGTGTTTAGTGTATATAGGTAAGTACTTATATATTAATATTTCATTATATTCACCGGTTTTATACGTTTTTGTAAATTGAAACGTATGATTTTGTTATTTTTTTTATATATTTTATAGAGGTTTATTTCATGACTACGTTTTGAGATAGACGCTTTAACTTTGTGGTTGGGATTGACCACCGTGTAATTTGAGTTTGGATTAATTTTTTTTTGGACATTTTAGAAGAATTGTATGAAAAAATCGATTAAAATTACGTTTTTTGATGAAATTACAGTTTTTGATATTTAAAATTGAAATGAGTGGGTTTTTTACCGAATTCATAAGGGAGGAGGTTCTACATTGTTTTATTTGTTTTTTTTTTGTTTATTTTTGTATTTTTTATGTGTGTTACCACATAACTTTTTACTGCGTGGACCAATTTTAATGAGAATCAACATCATTTTTTACTTTATTATAGCTAGTTCTTCTCATGGAAGATCAATAGGATCACAATAAAAAAATTGTTAAGATCTGACGAATAGTTTTCGAGTTATCCGTAATAACTTCACTTTTATTTCGGTTCTCTTTTTATAATAAAAATTTAATTTTTAAAGTTATTTTTTCCTTCCAAACATTATTCATAGAAATGTCGGTAGCACTTTTTATGAGCAAAGTTAACCGTTTAATTTGTAGTCTGCGGGAGTGCCTTATTAAAAAAGTTTAAATTCGGATATATTAAGGATTGACTTGTTACGCTTAAAGCGCTTTGAACTTTTATTATTTCGGTCATTTCGCTTTTGAACCTTAAATTATGATCGCTTAAATGGAGTTTGGGTTATTAAATATAATGATTTTGGGGAAATTTAGAGTTATGCACACAAAAATAAATGAAATTATTATTCATTGAGGTCTAGTGGAATAGTTGACTGAAACCCGATTGGTTGTGGATTTGATTCCAATTTGGATAATAATAAAAAGTGGGGCAATCATTTTAAATTGGGAAAGATACTCAGATTTATTTGAAAAGCAGCTAGAAGCTAGATTCTGTATGCTTATCACTAGATGTATTTTGTAATTAAATACCACCTTATATCTTTAAAACTTTTTGTTACCTTTCTTCCTCCATAGCCGGGTAGACAAAGAGAAGCGTCTATCAAGACACTTCTCTACCTTCCGCCCAAAATCGAGATATTACGTATTGACTGGCGGAACTTATGCCGTCTGGCCTACCAGAGTGGAGAAATAAAAATCATTAAATGTAATATTTCCTCCAAGTGGAAATCAAACTCACAACCAATCTTAAAATTATTTATTAGATATTCCGCATAGCAGGGTAGACAAAGGGAACCAGAGAACCTAGTGTTAAGACATTCCATTCTATTTCCGTTCCTCACTTTTTTTCTAGCCCAGAATGTTAACTTATAAATATCGAAAATTACAACGTTAATACAAATATTAACCGAAAATACTTTATTTAAATTGTAAAAGATGTAAAAATTGTTCCTAAAGGAATTTAAAAGTACAAATTTTGACGAATCGCAACTTTGAAACTAGATTTCTTGAAACATTTTCTTTGAAGTCGTATTCAATTTTAACTACTTAATTAAAAACACTGAATATTTATGCACGGAATTAAAAGGAAAAGAATTCTTTTGTATGATATTATTATAAAGAGCTTTCTTTTTTTACCCTACTGACAGAGGAGGGTTATGTTTTTACGCGTATGTTTGTTTGTTTGTAATATTCTTTATTACCTCATAGCTTCCAAACCCCTGGACCGATTTATGTAATTAAGGTTTTTTTTTTTTTTTTATCGATAACTGATGGCAAACGAGCAGAAGGACCACCTGATGGTAAGTGGTTACCTTCGCCAATGAACATCTACAACACCAGAGGCGTTGTAGATGCGTTGCCAACCTAGAGGATACAGATGGAAGGGGATGACAATGTAGTAGTCCGCTATCGGAACCACTACATTTTGGGAAAAGGATGGGTGGGATAGGGGAAAACCTGGCTTACATGCCATCGAACCGGAACACATCATAAGTTATTTGGCGGTTCGTCTTTGACATGATAGTGGTCGCGAGCCAGACGGAGGACGAACCTCCTACCACCAAAAAAACCAACCAAACACCACCAAAAAAGGTGACGTTAGATAGGTATTGATACTAGGTATTGGTATTGATAAGTGTTCTTACATATGTGACGTCATTTTTAATTAAATATAGCACCGTCTAGAGGCAATAAAGTCACAAAAATCGTTGATGGGTATCGTGTGGGGTGTCAAATGTAAGGACCTTATTATAACAAATATATAACACATAACTAGCTTTTATAGCTTACTTTATTTGTATTTGCTTCCTAAATTTGAAGAATTGGTTCAGTCGGGTTTTTTGTTCTTTAAAACTTTACACGTATAATTATTTAAAACCGTTACACATAGCAGGGTAGGCAGAGAGAACCAGAGACCCTAGTTTTAAGACACTCCGTTCTCTTTTAACATTTCCGTTCTCCAATTTCCGTCGAATACAGACATTGCTTGCTAAGTGACAGAACTCAACGCCGCGCGTTGCCTTATCAGAGCTAGAAAATGAAAATACTAAATATTATTTAATAATTTCATTTCCGGGAGTGAGAATCAAACCCACAACCACTTGCTTTTACAGTCAGACCCTGACATTGCGCTATAGTGGTTTCTTCCGTCCGCATAATCCCATAAGAAGATAAGGGATTTTTTTTTTTTCAAAATTTGAACCCCGAACCATCAGTGTATACACAACAACAAACTATATATTTCTCACTGCATACTAACAGCATCTAAATCGACACTTTAAAGTGACACTTTAAAGTTTATGGAAGACAATTCAACACATCCTCCCAGCATCATTATCTCATTGTAACCATTTGTTCGCGATGTTTCAAATGTTGCACTTGTTATGCTTGTTTTTCTAACTAAACTACTTTAATATTATTCTTAACTGACTTCAAAAAAGGAGGTTATATATGCGACTGCATTTTTTTATCTGTTCGCTGAGTGAACGAATTTTGATGGTTCTTGTTTTTAAATGATAGATTCCATAATAAAGAATTGTAAACCATTGTCGAATATAAAAAAAAAAAAAAAAATAAATAAATAAATAAGTCCCGCTGAGTTTCTTGCGCCGGTTCTTCTCAGGTCTGAGGCATTAAATTTAGTGAACCGGTGGTAAATTATTTGACGTTCAAAAAATGAAGCTTGTAACTTCTTATTTTGAATAAAATGATTTGACTTTGACTTTGACTTTGACTTTGACATTTTTTAATTAAATTCTGGCGAATAGTTTTTGAGTCATTGTACTTTTTAGTTCATTTTACTCAAAGTCAGTTATCTCTTTTTTTTAATTTTAATTATCATTTCAACGTTCTGGTGAAGCAAGCTAGGCGCGCGGTGTTCAATACGCTATATCTCGAATTCAGGCGGAAAGTGGAGAACGGAGTGTCTTGACACTTGACACTTTGTCCCTAACTACCCTCATTTCGTAATAAAAAAAAATATTACAATAAAAAAATATTAGAATGTTGAATCCATCGTGGCGTGATATACAATTATTCCCTCGTGTGGGTTCGATTCTCGCACGGAAAATTGAACCCACACGAGGTTTATTAATTATTTGAATATCTCCCTTCTCTTAAGACAAAGCACGGTGTTTAGTTTCGCCATCCTGTACACAACAATCGACATTTAGCGAAAAGTGGGAAACGTAACGCTTTTTTCGTTCCAATTTAATAATCTACTCAATCAACTTTAAAAATAAATCATTATTACAACTATAGTTTATTTTCTATAGCTTAGGCATATACTTTTTTTTTTTTTTTTTATGGATAACTGATGGCAAACGAGCAGAAGGACCACCTGATGGTAAGTGGTTACCTTCGCCCATGAACATCTACAACACCAGAGGCGTTGTAGATGCGTTGCCAACCTAGAGGATACAGATGGAAGGGGAGGACAATGTAGTAGTCCGCTATCGGAACCACTACATTTTGGGGAAAGGATGGGTGGGATAGGGGAAAACCTGGCTTACATGCCATCGAACCGGAACACATCATAAGATATTTGGCGGTTCGTCTTTGACATGATAGTGGTCGCGAGCCAGACGGAGGACGAACCTCCTACCACCAAAAAAACTTACTTTAATACTTTAATACTTTCAATTTTATGTTGAAAATACTTGTAGACCGTAAGGCTATTCGTGGCGTGGGACAACCTCTGCCTGTGAACGTCAGTTGTTATGAGTTCGATTCCCACTCTGAGGAATTTTTATATTTAAATTATTTTCATTTTTCATTTCACGGCATAAAGTTGGACCACTTAACTCTGTATATCTCAAATCGGACGGGAACGAACGGAAAGGAACGGACGGAAAAAGAACAGAGTGACTTAACATTAGACTCTCTCTGTATGTGACATGTAAAGCTGCAATTCTGTTATCTATATATTAATACATGAAGCAAAAACTTTGTACCCCTTTTTACGAAAATTACGCTGAGGAAGAAGCATGAAACTTGGCACACTTATACTTTATATAGCGAAGGTGTGCAGAATGACAATATTTTTCTAAAATAATGCATAAAAGTATATTAAATTAATAAATTATATATTACACACACTACCATGGTTTGACATCCATGTTTATATAAAATGCCATATACGTTGCTAGGCAACGCGTTGTTAACGCGTCAACGAGGGCTTTTAGGGGGCTCTAGCTTTTAAAATTGTTAAAGAACGATAAAAGCTAAAAGTTATTATGAAAATCTTCCTTATATTATTCTAAGGGACTGTACGCGTACGAAGGGTTGAGAATGTTTCTTTAACGCTTGCCGAAAAAGTTAAATTGAGTTGTCAGAATCTGTAGGTGTTACTAACTTGCTAAAGATTTTACTTTGAATTATTCATGACAATAAATTGTTATTGTAGTTTTTGTTTTACTTACTTTTCTTATCTATATATACTAGTTGTAGACGGTAGTCTATAGTACTAACTTAATCTTTTAAGAGTTTTTTTGTAGGTTCGATTCCCACTTGGGGAAATGATTATGTTAAAATTATCTCCATTTACATAACGCCTGTATAGAGTGTGTGTGCAGAGGCACAAGCGTGCGACTATAAACGAGGGTTTACTGTCGCACGACAGACAGTGGGTTCGATTCCCACTCCAGGAAATGGAATTTTTCATTTCCTGGGTTTGATAACAAGACAAAGCGCGACGTTGAGTTCCGCCACTCAGCACGCAATGCCTCGATTCGGCGGAAAGTGGAGAACAGAGTGTCTTAACACAAGGTTCCCTCTGCCTACCCTGCTATGCACGATAGCGTGTACCTACCATCTGTTAATTAGCGCGGCGTTGAGTTCCGCAACTCAGCACACAATGCCTCAATGCGGCGGAAAGTAGAGAACGGAGTGTCTAAACACTAGGTTCTAGGCCCTATACCGTACCGTACCACTATACCGTCTGTTAATAATTCAGATAATTTACATTTAAATTAATACAGTAGTTTTTGTCCATTAATATATTTCGAGTAATGATCAAAGGTAACGATCCTTGTCCCGAGGGACCCCTTCGATTATGTATTTCCCTTTTTTCATATGCGCATAGTGAACTCTATTAAGCTTGATCATTTGATAGGTATATATAATATACTTATATATTGTGGCATGGGGTGAAAAGTTTAAAAAAGTAAACCGGTATATTTAGGGAAGCCGATATATTTAGTGAAGCCGGTATACGTAGGGAAGCCGGCATATTTGGAGGCGGTACATAGAGGTAAGCCGGTATATATAGATGACGGTATAGGATGTAAAGTATTTTTGCAATTTTACATTCAAGTTTTCCTGACGACATATTTTTTAGCTCTCATAGTTTTTTTGAAATCTAACTCCCAAATTCTTTCGATTTTATTTGGTATCCCTAACCAGCTAATAAATTCGCCAATAATTTGTATTGCATTTACAAAAGGCAAGCCGGTGGGAATCGTGTTGTATGGACACTTCGCCACTGATATGTATGACGTATAGATTTTGTACACCTACGCAATTATTTCTCACATAATAACATTGGTAGAGAACGCTTTTCGTCGTAAATCCTGCCTTTTGTGCATGTTTATTTTTAAATTGTATGGAATAAAGAATTAATAAATAAACAGTTCGTGACACAGTAGGATATCGTTGACTGTCTGTCTGACGTGATTGGTTGTGGAGGTTCGATTCCGTCTTGGGGGAATATTTATAAGTAAATTATTATAATTTCTCCGCTCAATTAAAATGAAGCATGGTGTTGAGCCCCGCCACCTAACACCTAATGTCTCGAATTCGCTTGGAAAACGAGGAAACGAACGTCTTAACTCTCGATTCTCTCTGACTACCCTGCTATTCGCTAAGCTACTTTTAAATAGCTAGGGGATAAGAAGACGTTACATTACTTTCTGTAACAAAATTTTATTTGTTACTTAAAAGTTATTGGTTTCATTTTCCTGCTTTTCGAAATATTAAAACAATTGTGGTGCAGTGGGACATTATCTGACTGTACTTACGGTGGTTGTGGGTTCGCCCATTTTATTATACATTGTCTTATTCTAATATTTTTTTTATTTTTATCTCCGTTCTCTACTTTCTGCTTATTTAGTGACGCCTGTCGTGGCGCAGAGGCACAAGCATGGTACTGTAAACGCGACAGGTTGTGGGTTCGATTCCCACTCCAGGAAATGGAATTTGAATATCCTGGGTTTGGTAACAAGGAAACCGCGGCGTTGAGTTCCATCACTCAGCATGCAATGCCTCAATTTAGCGGAAAGTGGGGAACGGAATGTCTTAACACTAGGTTCCCTCTGCCTACCCTGCTATATGCGGGATACAGCGTGAAGCTATGTATTATGTATGTAGTATCAACCACATAATACATAGTTACTGAAAAGATGCTTCCCTACATGTTGTCTAATCAAACCGAGATAAGATTATAGAGATAACCTTAGCAATCCATGTATTCATCGATGTATTGTTGCATTTCGAGTTGCAGAGAGATGAGTTTGGAGAGTACCTGGAGCTTACGACCCAACGTGTAGGTTTAAGGGCCCCCTTTAAAATGCTCATTAACATTCACCTCTACTGTCCACACCCCACTTTCTACCATATACCATAATCCATGATCACTAAATGTGAATGTATGCAATAATTTTCCAAAATGCGAAAGTACTCGAAGCAAGTACAATAAGTTCGTAGCAGGCTCTACGTTGAAATCATTTTTAATTAAATATCTTTGAAACCAAATAACTTTAACTTTTTAAACTTTTTATTATTCAGAGGCTTCATAATGATTGAGTTAATGAAGCAATATAGGTAAAAAAGCCGACTTCAAATAAATGCTGTATAATTATTACGAATATCTCAAAAACTACTTGTCAGATCTTAACTAAATTTAATTGGACTATGATTGTATAAGTTGGATCATCCAGTAAAAAGTTATACAGTAACACACTTTAAAAACTAGAGTCGAATTGTGTACCTCCTCCTTTTTTCAAAGTCAGTTAAAAAATATAAAGGCTACTCTGGTGCAGTGAGTCATCGTCTGACTGTCAACATGATGGTTTTGGGTTCGATTCTCATTTGGAGGAATGATTATACCTAAACGCTAAAAGCGATTAAATATAACGCCTGTCGTGGCGCAGAGGCACAAGTGTGCAACTGTAAAGCGACAGGTTGTGGGTTTGATTCCCACTCCAGGAAATGAATATTTTCGGGGTTTGATTACAAGGCAAAGCGCGGTGTTGAGTTCCGCCACTCAACGCGTACGAAATGCCTCAATCTTGCGGAAAGTGGGGAACGAATTTGTTGAAAAAGAACGGAGTGTCTTAACACTAGGTTCACGGGTTCATTTGCCTACCCGATACTGCGTGAAGTTAAAAAAAATATATATATCTAAATTATTTTTATTTCCCCGTTCCGGTAAGACAAAACGCGGAGTAGAATTCTGCTTAACAGCCACTGTCTCGAATTTAGGCGGAATATGAAGAGTATAGTGTTTTAACACTAGGCTCTCACTGCCTTCTTTGCTACATAAAATTCATTTAAAAAAGAAAATACTTTTTAACCAGTGCCTGTAAAAAATATTATCATCTAAATTAATTTAAAATATGCACTCAAAAAGCTCACTTTCAGTAGTTTTTCAAATATTAAAACGTTCGTGAAAGTCCCAATTCAGTAGTTTTTAAAATTTCCCAAACAGACATTAAAAAAGTATGATAGATCGTTTTTTGAAGTCATACACCAACTTTGCATTTTGTATAAATATAATCATATATTGTAAACATTATATACGAGTATTTAGGTCTATCGTGGCGCAAAGGCACAAGCGTGCCACTGTAAACGTGACAGGTTGTGGGTTCGATGCCATTCCAGGAAATGATTATTTTAAATAATTTCTTGGCTCTGGTAACAATGCAAAGCGCGGCGTTGAGTTCCGCCACTCATCATGCAATGCCTCAAACTGGAGGAAAGTGGGGAAGGGAAATGTTGAAAGCTAATCATATAGTAGCTTCATGCTTTTTCCCGTATAGTCAGAGAGAACCTAGTGTCAAGACACTATTTTCACCGTGTTCCCTCAAATTCGAAATATTGTGTATTGAGTGGCGGAACTCAACGCCGTTCTATGACTTACCAGAGCGTATAAACGAGGACAATATAAGTATGTATAATAATCCCTCAAAGTATTCTCCCACAGACAATCGTGTATAGAGTATCTCTATCAAAAATAATCACATGACAATGCTAATAATAGGTACTGACTACTGAAAGACTTTTAGAACAAATAAAGGGGAAAATAGTAAATAGTTAGTAGTTTGTTAGGTGGTAGGAGGTTCGTCCTCCGACTGGCTCGCGACCACTATCATGTCAAAGACGAACCGCCAAATATCTAATGATGTGTTCCGGTTCGATGGCATGTAAGCCAGATTTTCCCCTTTCCCACCCATCCTTTCTCCAAAATGTGGTGGTTCTGATAGTAGACTACTACATTGCCCCCCCTTCCATCAGTATCCTCTAGGTTGGCAACGCATCTACAACATCTCTGGTGTTGTAGATGTCTATGGGCGAAGGTAACCACTTACCATCAGGTGGTCCTTCTGCTCGTTTGCCGTCCGTTATCAATAAAAAAAAAAATATTAAATAGTTTTTCTATATATAGCCCGGACAGGAAATACTCCTCAAGACTCTTACCAGTACAGGATAATATTAAGGTTTACAATAATATATCTATTATGAAGAGAAATTATATATTATTTTTATATTTCTGGCCGATAACGCCTTTTCATTTTCTGGGTTTGGTAACAAGGCAAAACGCGGCGTTGAGTTCCGCCACTCAGCAAGTAATGTCTCAATTCGGCGGAAGGTGGGGAGCGTCAAAGAGAAAGGAGTGTCTTAGCACTAGGTTCTCTGGCTCCCTCTGCCTACTATTCTACGTGCGGGATACAGCGTGAAGCTGAAAAAGAAGTTTACTTTGTAAAGTACATACTGTGTGTACATACCGAATTTCCTATTTCCTTCAGCCAGTAGTTTCGCGTGTACGTTGTCTATCAGTCACTCAGTAATGCAAGCGTTTTATATATATAATTTAATCCTAGCAAATGCAAATATATTTGCAAATATGACTTTTAATATAAACACAATAAGGTCTAAATTACGTTATTCTTACAGACTCAACAGTTCATAAAAACATACACTCTTTGCAATGAATCAAATCTATCCCCGTTTAGATAAAAATGTTCATACCATTTTTGTCATATTGATATCAAATGGTGAAAAAATAGTATATATATATGGTTCCTTTATAGGTTTTTATTAACCGACTTCTAAAAGGGGGAGGTTCTCAATTCGGCTCTATTTATTTATGATCTGACAAGCAGTTTTTGAGTTATTCGTAACAATTGAACTTTTTAGTGCATTTGATTTGAAGTCAGTTTTCCTTTTAACTGCTTTCTAAAAAATTAAATGGGTTCTCAATTTGACTGTTATTTATTTGTGTTACAACTTAACTTTTAAATGGGTCTCATTTTAGATCTGACGGTCCGAGGAATATTATACCAAGAAGTTGACTTGGTACAGTCAACTAATGATTGCAAGCGCGATTGGTAGTGGGTTCGATCACTACTTGGAGGAATAATTATAATTTATTTATTGTCATTTACCGCTGTCGTAAGACAAAGCGCGGCGTTAAGTTTCACGCCTCAAATTGAATGTCGTGATTTGTGTTGAAAACAAAGAATGGAGTGGTCTTCACTGTAAGTTCTTTGACTACCCGACTACATAAGACGACTACACCAAATTGAATAAATCTTTCATCTCGTCAGATCTTAAGTTAATCTTTCTTTTATGTGTTTATATTGAAGAAGTTAGAAGGTTCGCATAAAATATGCACAAACGTGCGATTAAAAACGCGACAGGTTGTGGGTTCGATTCCCACTCCAGGAAATGTAAAAGTTTAGTATTTTCGTTTCCTGGATTTGGTAAAAGGGCAAAGCGCGTCGTTGAGTTCCATCACTCAGCACACAATGCCTCAATTCGGCGGGAAGTGGGGAGCGGAGCGTCTTAACACTAGGTTCTCAGGTTCCCTCTGCCTACCCTGCTATATGCGGAATACAGCGTGAAGCTAAAAAGAAAAAAATTACAATTGCAAGTATTTAAAAAACTTTTGTTGGTGGTAAAAAAAATTACGCTACGAAGTTCATTGGGTCGGCTAGTATATTATATAGTATAAAAAAGCTCATATAATCTGGTAGTTAAACAAAAAAAACTTATCGAAACTCAACGCGGTGTTCTGTTTACCCAGAGTGGACAAGCGCATATATTTTTAATTACAAATAACACCGTTGACGCGTTAACTAAAAGGCAATGCAATAAAGTAGCGCTTTAGGAACGTGTATGTCACTTTATGCAAGTGTTTGAAAACATATAAAAGTGTGTCATATTTATTTTAGTTCTTTTTAGTTTCAGATTTTTTAATTGATTTAAAAAAAGAAGGGATTTTTATGTGTACCCCATAACTTTATACATATGGTAGCTAGTGCTTCTGACGTGGTCTCATTTAAATTAATTTAAGATTGACGAGTTGTTTCTGGGTTATTCGTAATAATATTATTTTTTAGTGCATTTTACTTGAACTCAGTTTTATTTTTTGTTACAATTTAGCTTGTTCATACCTAAATTTAGCCTAATAGTCTAAAAGAACTTAGTGTCAAAACTTCTTTTTCCACTTTCCACCTGAAGTCGAAACTTAGCGTGTTGATTGACGAAATTTGACGCAAAAAGAAGATAATTTGTAAATATTCAATTCCTTGAGTGAGGATCGAACCCACTACCTGTCACGTTTATGATCGCACGCTTGTGTCTCTCCGCCATGACCTTTTGCTTTCATGCTTACATACAAATGATATAA